>PVKU01014466.1:11383-23062 GCA_004027475.1 Anoura caudifer | reverse complement strand
GCTCCAAAATTGGAATTGCATGTTCAAAATGCATGTACATTCTACATTTAGCTTATTTTACTCCTTAGTCATTACAATCTGAATAAATGGATGCATAATCTGCCTTTCAGAAAGGAAAAAGGCAATACCTACGTACATTCTAGCCACAGTGTCTTTCCCCTTCCATGCTGACATTCAGTTTATAAAACTAAAAAAAAAATGGACCCATTTGATATGAATGTGCACATTTAGTAAAGTAAAAGTCTTTTTCTAGTTTTCATGTATTTATTGGTCACATATAAACTAACATTTTTGTATTGCCTGTCTATCCCTTTTCATTCTTATTTCTATTGGGATTTTTCTTATTATTTTATTGTGTATAAACTGTTTTAATCTTACTCCTGGAGTATGTGTAGTAATTTTTCTTCAGTTGGTTATTTCCCTTTCCAATGTGTTTAATTGTTGCTCTTTTCCACATGAATAGCTTTATTTGGAAGTGGATTAACTTAACACATTTTTTTGTTTTATGTCACGGTTTCTGGACTACTAGGCATAAGAAATAATGAAACATGTTTTTGGGTTTTTTTACTATTTTAAGACTCTTGTTTAATAATACACATTATGCAAAAAGAATTTGATGAGTAAAATAGAAATCCTTGAACGTATTTGGTGCTGGTTCTGGAGCATAAAAGTAAAATAACACTTAGTATGAAACTCGGGGTGATTCTACAAGAATTGAACATTTCAAAGTGTTAAAACACTAACTAGATTATAGACAGTCAGAGTCAAAATAAACTGGGAAAGAAATAATTGCAGTTATTTCTGTAACTTTTCAATGTGGGGCAGATACATTACTTTTGATTTGCCTGTATTTCTACTCTAGATCCCAGCCATGTTTGCTTCCTATCCATCCCTGATAACAGAAGACCAAGAAAGACAATCATTTGCCTAACAAAGTTTTCTTAGTGAATTGAACTGCAGTCATTGAGTTCACACAGTCAAGGCAAGCAAACCAATCCTTTGAGGATTCAAATGTGCTTCCAACTTAGCACCCAGAGCTGAATCAGGTTGATTGGTGATTTGTGTACCACATTGGTAGAGTCATGGACCATATGGTCTCTCAGGCCATTTACTTTAAGAATCAGTGCTCTGCTGCTAAGTAAAACTTACCTGTGTGAGCCAAGGAATTGATATTCTGACCAACTCCTTATAACTAAACCTTTTGTAGCAGCCTGAGCAGAAAGACAAGAGTCATGTTCAGGCAACACAGGGCCAGACCTCTGGAGGGTGATGTATCCTAACCATGTCTGTCTTTCTGCTCAGGCTGCTACAATATGCTCAGGTTTTATGTTAATGGCCTAAGTCACATGGAGAAACTATTTATAAACTCTAATGTCCTAATCAATGCTGGCTTCATGCATGACAAAAAAAAATCTGTTGATTGACACAGCACGCATCCAGAAGGTGATTAACAAAATGATGGTGATTATGATGCTGATGATAGCTTTTGGTATGCGTAAAATGGGAGAAGCAAAGTTCTGTGAGCTTTGTGTATGTTATTGTAGTTAATACTCCTAACAAATTCATGAAGTAGAAGTTATTAAAATCACCTTCTCACATATAAGGAAACTGAGACAAAGAGGTGAAACAATTTTCCCTAACTTACATAAATAGTTAAGCTTCAGAGCTAGAATGTATGCCTAAGATGTCTGGCTTCAGAGCCAGAAACCTAACTTCTAAGGACTTTTTCTAATCTTGTCTTGATTTTAAGAGGTAAATCTACTTTAGAATGTGAGCTCCACACAGCACATTTGGTGAATGCACACACCACACTTAGAAACAGACACACACATTCCAGACAATAAAAAGCTAATGAAATTCATCACCACCAGACCAATATTACGTGAAATGTTAAAGAGAAAAAATAAGAAGAAGAAGAATAAAATAACAATGACTATGTGCCTATCAATAATCACTTTAAATGTAAATGGATAAATGCTCCAATCAAAAGACATGTGGAAGCAGATGCAAAAGACAAGACCCAAACATGCACTGTGTACAAGAGGCCCATTTTAGATGGATAAACCCACACAGACTGAAATATAGAGGTGGAGAAAAGTATTTTTATGAAGATGGAAACAAACAAAAAAATCTGGAGTATCAATACTTACATCAGACAAAATAGACTGTAAAACAAAGACTATAGCTAGAGACAAAAAGGGACACTATGTAATGATAAAGGGATCAATCTAACAAGAGGATATAGCCCTTGTAAACATTGATGCACCCAAATTAGGAGCACCTAAATATGTAAAGCAAATCTTGATGAACCTAAAGGGAGAGATCAACAGTAATGCAGTCACAGTAGGGGATTTTAAGATACCATTGAAATCAATGGATAGAGCTTCCAGACAGAAAATCAACAAGAAAGGAGCAGCATAAATGACATATTAGACCAGGTGGATTTAATTAATATTTTTAAAACATTTCACCCTAAAACAGCAGAATATACATTCTTTTCAAACACACAGAACACTTTTAAGGATATACCACGTTTGACCGCAAAACAAGTCTCAATAATTTAAGAAGATTAAAATCATATTAAGCATCTTCTCTAACCACAATGGTGTAAAGCTCAAAATGAAGAAAAAAGTGAGAAACACACAAACACATGGAGGCTAAATAACATGTTACTGAACAATTAATGGGTCAACAGTGATATTAAGAAAGAAATCAAAAGATAATTTTAAATAAATGAAAATGAGAACACAGCATTCCAAAATCTATGGGACACAGTAAAAGCAATCTTAAGAGGAAAAATCATAGCATTACAGGCCTACCTCAAGAAACAAGAAAATTCTCAAATCTAACTTTACACACAAAAAAGGAACAACAAACAAACCCAAGGTGAGTAGAAGAAAGAAAATAATAAAGATCTGAGCAGAAATAAAGAAAATAGAGTCTCAGAAAAATACAATACAAAAGATCAATGAAACCAAGAGTTTGTTCTTTGAAAAGTTAGACAAGATTGACAGATCTTTGACCAAACTTGTCAAGCAAAAAAGATAGAAGACCAAATAAACATAATCAGAAATGAAACAGGAGCAGTAACAAATGATACCACAGAAATACAAAGGATTGTAAGAAATTACTATGAAAAAGTATATGCCAAGAAATTGGACAACCTGGGCAAAATGAATATATTTCTGGAAACATACAATCTTTTAAAAGCGAATGAGGAAGAATCAGAGAATCATAATAGACAGACTACAACCAGTAAAATTGTAGCAGTAATTTTAAAAAGTTGTCCAAAAAAAAAAGTTCTGGACCAGACAGCTTCAGCTTCACAGGTAAATTCTACCAAAGAGTCACAGAAGAACTAACACCTATTCTCAAACTATTCCAAAAAATTCAGAATTTAGGGGAGCTCTGGCCAAGATGGAGATTTAGGTAGAAACTATGGCCAACTCTGGCCCACAGAGTCTGCATGTTGTGACTGACAATGAAAACAAATGCACAGGCTACAGAAGTCCCATGGAGGAAAAGGGACGGGATGGTGTTCTCTTAAGATGAGAGTCCTGTGGCCGCTTCTCTCAAGGGGAGAGCACACCGACCCTTGCCTGGACAGGCTTTTATTGTTCTTTTTGGGTCTTACATCAAAGAAGGACTTATTATCTATTACACAGAATACTGTTGTCTACATTTTAGGTACAAGCAAGGAAACGAAAATAACGAACGCAGAAGGGAAAGGTGGCAAGCTCATTAGCTCTGTCCTTGGGAAAATTCACACAGGCTTTGGATACTACCTTGAAGATAGGCAATAAACATCTACTGTTTGAGACCAGGGTGAGGGAGTTTTAGCAAGACAAAGCCACAACAGTCTGTGTGCATTTTCTAGGCCTGATTCCCATGGGAAAACCTGGTTTGAGGGTCTGGATCCTGCCCACCACTTTGCTCCTATAGGTTTTCCATACAGGGCTGAGTCACATTTGCCAGATTTAAACAAACCAGTTCCCTACAATTTCCCCCTTTTTTCCTTTTTGTTAGGACTGTTGTAGTGGTGAATCCCACAAGACTTGCTACTTGCTGGTCTCTTTTGTGACCCTGGGCAAATAATTTGCAAATGCATTGAAATATACAAAGTATTATTTGAATCAGTAATCAACTGGCGGCTGCAATGACCCACAGTCTCAGGTTGAGTCCATCAAACCAATTTTGTGGGTTTAGCCACATGAGATTATCATGGTGTGTTTGAAAAAATCTCCTGCTTAGTTAAGTGTTGAATGTCCTGCAACTGCTGGCATAATTCCAGCTGCACTTTATTAATTTGTCCCTTTAAATTGGTAGAAAAAGCTCCTCTTAGGCGACGTTGAATGTCACTCCAGGAGTGCTGGCTGGAGTTCCACTGGAGTTGGGGTGACACATAGTTTGGAGAAACCAGGATCACAGGTCAGCTGCTGATGGGTCACTAGTGCATCCTGGCATTTGCCAATCCAGTTGAGGGCTGATTCAACCGCAGAAAGGTGAGTCAGGATATTTTGATTAATCTGGGCCTCTTGAAGTATTTCTAAGGTGGAATTGGTTAAGAGAACATCAATACTATGAGCAGTTGGAACTGATTCAATGAGGGCAGCCGTTGCCATGGCAGCAGTAGCTGCGACAACTATAGCAGAGACAATAAAAGCAATTAAGGTGCAGACAAACCATTGGACTCTTAAGGAGGTCAGTGCATTGTTAAGCGCTGCTATGCCATCGGGATCTTCCCATTCTCTGGTTACATTAACTGGCACCCATACTTGAGTTTGTCTTCCAACTATATAGACTGTAGTGAGGCTTAACTGAGTAATAGTGAGATGAGTAAGGCAGCTGGCATATATAGAGCCTGTAGGGACAGGCAGAGACTAAATTTTTGTTGATTCATTATAAAAGACCTGAGCTGCCCCTGGAGTTGCTAAAAACAAGTAGGGGTGAGAGGTACAAACTGTGACCCAACCCTGTTTTGGAAAGCTATCCTGGTAGAAATGTCCTAAAAAACTTTTTATACAGGTGTTTTCTAGTGATAAAAGGCAAGCCCATTTTTCAAGAGTAATGATGCTAAGGGCTAGCATGGTTGGGAGAAACAATTCTGATAATTAGGTGCCCTGTATTGGGCCCCTCCCACCACATACTAGCATATAGGTATAGAGGCTGAGCCAGAACTATTGTTATACAGCTAACCCAGTATCTTCCAATTAGCTCCCCAGTTCCCCACTACAAAAGGACTTTTGGGGAGAAAAGCAATAGCGGCATTCGGTTCTCTGCACAAAGACCAAGAGACTTTTTATGACTATTGCCTGAAGTACAAGGAGGACCTGGAGGGGGATTGAGAGTGCGATAAATCCCCTCCTGGGCACATGGGCTGACCATAGTTACCATGGAAAGCTGATAGTAATCATTGTACTGCTCTTTGCTTGCAGCACAAAGTTGCTCCTTTAAAGGAAAGCACAAAGTGTCAGTTAAGAACAGAAAAACAAACAGGTAAATACTCAGCAACATAAACCCGTATTTTTTGGCATCGGCATTCAGTGCTTGTTTTCTTCTAGTGGCCTATCTGGTCTGTTAGCTGCTCAGTTTTCAGCTCCAGGTAGCGGAGCTTGATGTCTGTTTTGTTCATGACAAGGCTTCACCCTTTTAGCTAGAAGCCAGGCAAGACCTGTAGGGATGGAAACACGTGCACACCCTTTTCCCCATGTTAAGAGGTCTACCGGGCCCTGCAGGAACCCTCTTCCAGCAGATCTCTATGTAAAAGCTGAGGATAAGATGACTTTGGTTCTATTTTCCGAAAATGTTTCTCAATTGGAGTACAGAGTGAACATGGCTAACATAATCAAATTTTGGGGGGTGGACTCGTGACTCCCCTTTTTTGTTTTTTAAGAAGATTTTTAAAGGTATGAATTGTCTGACTGGTTGAATTATAAGATATTTCTGTTTTATGTTGGCTATTCCAATGCTGAAGGAAGGCTTGAGTGGAATGTACAAGATGTCCAGGGCTATTATCAGTTTTAATTTGCTGAGGCCGTCCTAAATGACCAAAGGCCTCAAGCCAATGGGCTTGTATATTTTTAGCAGATTCCCCTGTTAAAGCAGATGCATGTAGGGCACCAGAGTAAGTATCAATAGAAATATGAATGTATTTGAATTTTCTAAAGGGAGAGTAATGAGTGATATTTGTTTGTCAAGTCATTTCAGAACTTAGTCCTCAAGGATTAACTCCCATGGAGGTGTCTTAGCAAAGGCCTGTCAGTCAGGGCATTCTTTAATAATTTTCTTAGCTTGAGAAAGGGAATATGAAATTGTCTTTGAAGTGCCTGGCTGCTTTGATGGAAAAACTGATGTGAAGCTGCTGCCTGCTGAAAGGACACAAAGGCATCTGCCTTATTGTTACCATCCATCAGGGGGCTAAGCAAGCCTGACTGGGATTATTTAATAACCCTTGAGGTAAAAATCTTCCAATGAAATCTCTCTAAAGGTTGTGAATTATTAAACATAGGAACTGAAAAAGCAAATCTCTCAAGATTTGTTAGCTAAGGGAATGATAAAGAAACAGTCCTTTAACTTTTTCCTATTTCTTTTCCTGTTTAGCCCCAGGGGTCTGATTCTCACCTTCCTGGGAGGGCTCCTCTTGGCTTTAAGCCCTTAACCCTTGGCTCTCAGGTTTGCAATGGGCAGGGAGCAGTGTGAATGAGTCTCCAAGTGGTGGTTGAAAAACAGCCTCAGTTGTTTTTTAAAAAAAGTGCCATTTTGCGGGGGATGGGGGGAGCTTGGAAAGACAGGTCCCCTGCTATTTCTGCAAGTTGCAATGAGTTTGAGCAGCAAGTTAATTCCCTGTTGTTCTCAGGACCTGGTAGCTCCTAGGTTCAGAGTTTTCAAGGAAAATGGGAAAGATGGTGGGGGGTGGGGGGCTGTGCCAAAATATGTTTTAGACAAAAGTGGTTACATGCCAAGGGCCTTTTGTGACTCAATTGACTAACCATTCCCTCTAGGAGAATAACCAGCTCTTTCCCAAGGAAATGATCAGTGTTTACAGGTACTGAATTAAAAATGGTACTTAGTCTTCCATGGAGAAGGGCTAGTTCTCCCCAGGAGACAGCACACCTATAGTTCATTTTTACAATAAAAGGCCACAGCTCCAGCATAAACAAGGAGGATTCCTAATATTTCTTTAAAACGTCACACCCCCATTCCACTTACAGCATGCTTTAGATTGACAAACTTATGAACACGTTCATAACTTTCAGAAACAGTTGTTTCTCTATTGGCAAATACATTTACTTTTTTGTTATTGTTAATTTTTATTGATTACTGTATTCTTGGAGTGTGCTCAAAAGTGAGCTGTCTCATTATCTAGTGCCCTTGACAACTTCAGGGAGGCTGGAGAAGAGGGAGGGAGGATGCTAAGCTCTCAAGGGGAGAGTGCCCTGACCATTGCCTTGACAGGCTTTTATTGGCTTTAATTTGCATATGAATACAGGGTGTATATGGAAAGCTCATCAGTCATTGTCAGGCAGTAATGATCAAATAGATAACATTCAAAGAACTCTGAGGGCCTATTTTGAGTCAGGGTCAAATAGCTAAAAGGCCATAAAACTTTGGGAAAACAAACTCATTTCATGCTTGCCACTTATTTAAATTGAGGGTATTAGCAAAGCAGGTTTCAAAGGATTTTATGCATTCTTTCTTAGGCCTGATCACCCCAGGGAACCTGTCCTTTCCACACTCACTTCCAGCATTGTTTCAGGCTTAGGTGGAGCAGGGGAAGTAAGGCAGCCAAGAGATTAAGAGACTTCTTGTAGACAGAATGAGGACTCAGGCTATGTCAAAGCTGAGAGGCAAGGGTCCATCACCCCCTTTCTCCACAGCCTCCCAAGTCCTTCCCTGAGGGCCCCCTCATGACCATGCCTGTCTTAGGTCATCCCTCCCTTGAGGAATCTTCCCTGTCATTGGCTAACCAGTCATGTACTGGGGGCCAGGCAGGGTGAAGTAAAGTGGGCAGAGGCAGTGCTCCTGCCAGGAGGATAAACTTCGTCTCCTTAGTAACTAAGGGTCCCAAGGTCTCTCACTCAGCCTTAGCCATGGTGGGGTTACAGCTTCTGAAACCAGGCAGGGTGGTTCCCAACACACCCCTGTATTCATTGCACTGTTTTTTTCAATAGCCAATATTTAGAAGCAGTCCAAGTGCCCATCAGTAGATGAGTGGATAAAAAGGCTGTGGTATCCTGCTATTTTGCTGAATTCACAATTGCTGCAAAAAGAATAAAATACCTAGGAATAAGCCTAACCAAGGATGTAAAATACCTGTACTCAGAAAATTATAAGACATAGAAGAAAGAAATTGAAGAAGGTACAAATAAGTGGAAGCACATACTATTACAGAACAGCAGAAAGGTCCGTTATGTCCGCCGCCTTATGGAAAGATGTCTCTCAAAGCCAGAGATTTGTGAAAAGGAAAGGAAATGTTTATTTAATGCTATACAGAGTTAAAGTAGTGACTTAACGTCTTCATTAAAATATCAAAGTCCTTTAGGATACCCACAGATGCCCACAGTGCTTCCTATCTCCCTCTGCCCTAATTCAGGGTACCATAATTCAGGAAGAGAAGCACACCTTCGGGATCCAGGCTTTTGACACTGTCAGCTGTGTCATCATCCAGGCAGGATCTCTAATTAATCCAAAGCCATGTGGCACCTTCTCATGGTCTACTAGCAAGAGTCCTTTCACCCTTCTTCCAGGCAAAGTCTCTCTTGCTCCCAGGCCACGCAGCCAAAGGGAGCACCCCAAAGCTGCATGGTCCTCTTCTACCAAAGCTGTGGGGCAGGGGTCCCCACTTTGCCAAAGCCATGTGGCTCTCCCTCTTCACCAAAGATGCAGGGGTCTGCACTCTGGTGAAACCTCATGGATCTTCTTTCAGTGGCTGCCACATCTCAGTTTAAATCCTGCGCCAAATCTCTTCTGTACCCCCATTTCCGACTCCTCCTACAATCAGTTACACCTGCCAGCATTCCCGTATATTCCAAGTTTTTTTTGGAATGCCATCATGAGTCTGGGCAGGTGTGTCCCCATTTTCTGGAGCCAATCTTCTCCAAGCTCCCACGCAGGTGCTGTAACTTGGGGTTCCTCCCCAGTCACGTCTTGGGGGGTGTCCTTTCCATCCTCCTGGCTCAGAGCGTGGCCACAGCTATTTAACACATCTAAGCTACCAGCTAAAGGCTATAAATGTGTTAAATGACCATGCCATGGATTAGCAGCTCTGCATGTCCCTGCTCCATGTGTCCCTTCCCCCAACTTATACCTGTGGGGGAAGGGGTGAGGACATCCTATATGTCCCTCTAATATTTCCTGGACACCCTGAGTTCTGGGCCCCATTCTAAATCCCTATTTTTGGGCCCCCCTCCTGGCTGCACCCTGCATCAATACCATGTTCATTGATAGGAAGAATTATCATCATTAAAATGTCCATACTACCCAAAGCAATCAATAGATTCAATGCAATTCCTATCAAGATTCCAATGACATATTTCAGAGAACTAGAACAAATTTATGTAGAACCTCAAAAGGCCCCACATAGCAACAGTGATGCTAAGAAAGAAGAACAAAGTTGGAGGAATCGCACTACCTCATATCAGACTGTACTATAAGACCATAGTAATCAAAACAGAATGGTACTAGCATTAAAACAGACATATAGATCAATGCAACAGAATACAGAGCCCAGAAATAAACCCATACCTTTATAGTAATTAATATTTGACAAAGGAAGCAAGCACATACAATGGGCTAAAGATAATTCATTCAATAAATAGTGCTGGGAAAATTGGACAGAGAAGTTCAGAAAAATGAAATTAGACCACCTTCTTACACCACACACAAGAATAAATTCAAAATGGATCAAAGACTTAAATGTTAGACCTGAAATCATAAAAGCTGTAGAAGAAAACATAGGCAGCAAAACCTCAGACATTGCCCATAACAATTTTTATTGGGTAAATCTCCCAGGCAAGGGCAACAAAAGGAAAAAAATAAACAAATGGGACTACATCAAACTAAAAAGTTTTTGCACAGCAAAGGAAATCATCAGCAAAATAAAAAGACAATGCACAGAATGGGAGAACATATTCGCTGATACATCTGATAAGGGGTTAATATCCAAAATTCACACAGTATTTATAAACTCAACACCACATAAACAAACAACCCAATTAAATAATGGCCAAAGGACCTGAATAGACACTTCTCCGAGGAAGACATACAGACGGCCAATAGACATATGAAAAGATGCTCAATGTCACTAGTCTTCAGAGAACTGCAAATTAAAACCACAATGAGATACCACCTCACACCTGTCCCAATGGCTGTCATCAATAACTCGACAAACAGCAAGTGCTGGCAGGGATGCGGAGAAAGGGAAACCCTTTTGCACTGTTGGTGAGAATGCAGACTGGTGCAGCCACTTCAGAAGCCTATATGTAGATACCTCAAAAAATTAAAAATGGATCTACCTTTTGACCCAACGATCCCACTTCTGGGAATATATCTAAAGGAACACAAAACACTTGTTCAAAAGAGCATAAGTACCCCCCTGTTCATTGCAGTGTTATTTACAATTGCCAAGATATGGAAGCAGTCCAGTGTTCATCAATAGATGAGTGGATAAAATAACTATGGGACATTTACATAATGGAATATTACTTGGTCATAAAAAAGAAGAAAAATTTTACCTTTTGCAACAGTATAGATGGACCTGGAGAACATTATGCTAAGTGAAATAAGCCAGTCAGAGAAAGACAAATACCATATGATTCCACTCATATTGTGGAATCTAATGAACAGACTGAATTAACAAGGAAAATGGGGACAGAATCATAGACAGAGAGCAGGATGACAGCTAGTGGTAGTGGGAAGGTTCCGGGGTGGAGGGATTGAGCAACAAGGAAAAAGGACTCATAGACACGAACAACAATATGGTTTTGCTGGGAGGAAGAGGGTATAAGGGGACTAAATGTTAACAGAAAAAATATATAATAAAGATTAAATCAAACAAACAAAAAAACACACAGTTTTTTCTCTCCTGGCCCTTAACCTTGTCCTCTGTGCACCAGGGCCTTTGCAGCCATCAGCAGAGGAAGAGGACAATAGAATAGTGGTGATTAAAAAAAAAAAAAAAACAGAAATTAAACCAGTCTATACCAAGTTAGTGAACAGATTCTGTATTTATTTTTTCAGTTCGAGCAGCAGAATACAATAACATATGGTAGAAAGAAACACAGGGTCTGTGCTTTGGGATTCCCAGGGCAGCCACGGATATGGCGGAAGAGGTCAGCAACTGGGTTTTACAAAGTTTGTGGGCTTCTGGATACAGGATAGAGGAATCTTCTAGACCAGAACTCAAGATTGCTGGGACTTCTCTGCCACTCGAGGCCCACGAGGAAGAGGAGGTCAGGTAGACTCCGCTTTAGCAGCAGCCCCCAGAGGACTGACCACTGCTCCCTCCGCAGCAGCTGGAGCCACCTCCGCAGCAGCTGGAGCTCCCCCCACAGCAGCTGGAGCCCCCAGAGGGCTGGCTGCAGCAGTCAGAGCTCCTGTGTCTGAGGTGAAAGGACCGGTGGGGCCTGTGGTGGCTCAGGCAGCAGCCACCACCCCCAGAGCTGTGGCCACAGCAGCCAC
>PVKU01014466.1:0-11283 GCA_004027475.1 Anoura caudifer | reverse complement strand
TGCACTTGGGGGTGCACTTGGGAGGGGGCTGGCACTGCTGCTGGTTCTGCTGGCAGGACATCTCAGCGGACAGGTCAGGAGCTGAGGGAGAGTCAGACAGCAGGTCAGCCCCATGCCAGAGGCCACCCCCCTTTTCTTGCTCTCTTAACATCACTTATAATCTCCAGTAGTTTTACTACTTTTAGTGGTTTTCCCACACTCTTGCATCATCTCTTTGGAACATCAGCACATCCTTGTAAGTCAAACAAGAACTTTCATCTAGTGCACAAAGTAGTAAACTAAGACCTATGTGTATTACAAAATACACCAAAGAATATAAAGTTTTATAAGTGGAGATGTAACTGATTCCAGCTCTGCATTCCAAATCTGAAGTTGTTTTATTTGTTGGCCATTTTAGGGGAATATAACTTCTTCAAGGAAAAGCACAACAATTATTGCCTCTTGTCATAACTTCCATGATGACTTTATTCTGTAAAATTGGGTTGCCAAGGATCTTGGAGATTACCCTCCTCAGTAAACTCTTGTTATTAAGGAAGAGACCGGTAAACATCTCCATTACTGCAAACCTGGGACTTGAACTTAGCCCCTGGTCTCAGACCAGAGCTCAGATCTCCACTCTCTACTTCCTCAAGCTGATAGGGAGGCCTGGTGATTCTCAGGCTTGCTGTGTCCCAGTCAACATGGGGAGATTGTAACACATTCCCGGAGCCATGGATATTCGGGTTTAATAAGCCCAAAGGAGCCTGAGGTCCCTTCCATGGCTCCCACTCCTCCTTTGCAGGCAAGATCAGTGCTGTGTTTTCAAAGGTGAGCTCTCCCCTGACATTTATCAGAATGGAGCACAATGCTCTGCTCAGTATCCCTGAGAGGGATTCTGAGAGGCTCAGTATTCTGAGAGGCTCAATCCACTGAAGATAAATTACTTTTCTCTAGAGCCCAAAGGCCCTATGACCCCAGTTGGTGCCAGACCCCTTGCTACATCCCTCCCTTAGTCTTCCTGAGCCCTCTTCCTCTGATACAGTGGCTGTGCCCTGCCCACCTGCCCTCCTGCCCTGGTCTGAGCCTCCCACAGTGGAGACCCTGCTCCTTTCCCAGTGGACACTTACCAAGTGCACAAGCAGCACAGGGTCTGTCACCACGTCAGGAGGGAGTGGATGGAGGTGCTCTGCCCTGAGAACCTTTTATCCTGGCCTTGGGCTGTGCCCCAGCAGGTGAGACAGGGTCTGGGCATGAGTGGACCGCCTCCTGCCACCCACATTGTCCTGTGACAGGTGATGACTGGCCGTTCCTCCCTGCCTCCCTCCATGCAGCTCAGGCTCAGGATACCCAGCTGGAGCTGGGAATGGGGCTGCTTAGAAACAAGGAGGGTTGGGTGGGGGCAATTTATGTTAATCCTGTTTCATCTTCTTGGGAAGTGCCAGCCAGCAAGGCCTCTTTGCTCCTAGTTTTCAACCTTGGGCTCCAGTTCCTTTCTTTCCTTCTTCTGGCTGATATATGCATAAACTCATTGGCTCAGGCAGCCTGTTTTGGACTATAATTCAGAGATGGCTTCATATTTCTCCACTTATGTTCAAGTCCAAGTCACTCTGCAAGGCTACCAGAGGTTGTTGATTTTGATCTGCAGCCCAAATATGCCCACTGCCTGTTTTGTATAGCCTGCAGGCTACAAATAGCTTCATGTGTTTAAATATTTAGGAAGAAAACTGAAGAGGAGAATATTATATAACATCTGATAATTATATTAAATTCAAATTTCAGTGTTCATCTATGCTCACTTATTTATTATCTATGGCTATTTTCACAATGCAATGGCAGAGTTGAGTATCCCAAAACTGAAAATATTTATTCTTTAGTTCTTTACAAAAAAAAATGTGCCAGTCCATGCTGTATCCCATTGCTTTTAAGAGGCTGGAGTTAGCAAGATCTAGAAAATAATCCTCATTCTGCCACCTGGTAGCTGTATGTCCTTGTGAAACTTACTTAATTTATTTTTAATTTTGTTTGATTGTTTTCTCTGTTATGAAAATATGAATCGTGATGAAAATATCTCACAGACATATTGTGCCGGTCAGTAACATAACATAAAGAACCTGAAGGAAGACCTATAATATGGTGGACCCTCAAATAACAATGCCTCTCTATTCATAAACAATGGAAAAACAGATAATTATTTTTAAGTCATAGTATTTTTCAAAGGAGGGTAAATCTGGATTTTTTTTCTTCAAATTACTTTCTTTTTCTATTGTGGGCCTTTTTGTTTTATTAAACATCTTGATGTATTTGACTATGAAAGTAGAGCCAGGAAAAGAGCTCATGGTGAGGGGTTGGGGAGCTCTGCTTTGGGCCACTTAATTAGACAAATCCGGGGCCATGTGGACGGAAAGCCGGATGTCCACACATGGAATTCTGAGACACCAGGGCCAGGGAAACTGGCAGTGAGGTGGTGTAGCAACCTCTGAGGGTTCTTTAAATCTCTAAGTCAGTTTTGGATTAGGTCCTTATATTTTTATTATTGTTTTCTCTTCTTGAAGAGTGTGTCTACTCCTATACTTTCAGTAGGTGAAGGGCAAGGGCTGGAGTTCACATCTGGTTCAAGTTGGTGTACAATACCACAGCGACATTGTCCAGAAGTAAACTAATTAAATAATTAGAAGAAGGCAAATTGAAGCCATAAAAACTATGTGAAGAAAAAAAACTCCTTTTCTGTCAGTGGCAGGAGAACTGGGGCAGAATCAAAAATTCCCCAGAGCCTACAACCACATAACAAATTAGTAAATTGCAAGGGGAAGAGTCAAGCCAGTTAACAAGTAGTTGCAATATATAAATATCTTTATTTTTATGTATTTGGATGTGCAAATAATATGTCCTACATGTGTGCATGTTTATGTAAATGTATATACAAATATTTTATAATAATTTTGTGTGTATGTAGGTACTTTATTGTCTGTTACAGTTTCCCACCTTTCTGGTTTTTTTCCTCTATCTCATCTACATTAGGATTCTTCTAAAAACAATCACTTGTGATCATTTAATAGGGTGACTGTATATTCTAGTTTGCCAGGGACAGTTTTGGATTATGCCTTTTGTCCAAACATAAATTATCATAAATCTCAATTTCAATTGTGTTTCAGTTTGGATAATTTATACAATCGTGCTACTATTACATGAAGTCTTCTCAAGGGCCTCCACTGACACAGGACAAAATTTAAACTCTTTGCCCTGGCATTCAAATATGCATGCAGTATGAACCTGGTCTGTTTCTACAGGTTTTTCTTTGCCCTCTGAAGAGGAGAAAATTCTGCTCTTAAGCTGCACTGGCCCATTAGCTTTGCTTTGATCGGTTCCCTAACCCACCTTTGTTTTATTTTGTGTGACAATCTGTGATATGAGACTGAATACTTCTTGAGAGCAAGATTCTGGATATGTTATGCTTGTAATCCCCCAACAGCATCTAGAACACAGATAGGCATATATAGTCATGTCACCAGCATTTCACAGCACCTGAGTATTCGCAAATAGCTTTTCTGTGTGATTTACACAGTCAGATAAAAGTTTGACATTAAGACATGCACAAGCGCTGGCCATATCATCCTACAAAGATCTGCCTCTATATTACTCAGATATGATGCAGTTCTCAGGTTGTTCCAAAGGGCTTAGTTATGGAAGGATAGGTCAGCATATTGATTCCCTGGCTCACACAGGTAGTACATCTCAGGAGCCCAGTTCAGGGATTCATAGGATGATGGGGCTGAGATGCCACAGTGTCATGCCTCTGCTTCCAGCAAAGGCAGCGCCCAATCATCAATTAATCTGGCTTCAAGGTAGGTGATAAATCAATAGCATGGTTGAAATGCCATGAGGACTCCTTCTAAGCCTTGGTTATTAGATTGCAATTGATTTGGTAATGTTTAATAGAAAAATATTTAATGAGAAGGAATTGGTTTTCTGAGGTCACTTACTCAAAGGTGTTTGTCTACTACATGCTCTGTTACTCTCAGGGGATAAAGGAAACACTGCCGAAATCTATGGGAAGTTATGAAAACTAACTACAGTCCCTTCTAGAGACAGAATCTTATGACATTATTGATTTTTAGTTTGTTCCTCTTCCTTTTAAAACCTTTATTTTGTATTATAAATTATTTTTTATAAGTTTATTTTTTAATTTTTATTTATTCACTTTTAGGGAGGGGCAGGGAGGGAGAAAGAAAGGGAGAGAAACATCAATGTGTGGTTGCCTCTCACGTGCCTCCCCACTGGGGACCTGGCTCGAAACCCAGGCATGTACCCTGACTGGGAATTGAACCAGCAACCCTTTGTTTCACAGGCTGGCACTCAGTGCACTGAGCCACATCAGGGCTGTATTATAATTTATTTTTAAAAGTACACTTTAAAAATATTATGAAAAATATTTATTATTTTAAATTCACTGAATAAAATTATTTTGAGTGAAAAAAGACAAGGAAATAGAAAAGTTGATAAAAGTGTATATGAAAAGTTAAAAATTTATATTGAAAATAATACCATTTCTAAGAGAAAAAAACAAGTGGTTGGGGTAAATTATAACATATTTACTAGAAATATAGAAAAAAGGCTCTTACAAAACAATAAGAAATATACAAGCATACTTAAAAAAAGGATAAGAGAAACACATGAACAGATAACACACACACCACAAAAGAAATACAAATGGCAAAAACATAATTGAAAATTGTACTATTCATCAAAGAATGAAAAATCAAAAACAGACATCTTGTCTTTTTTTTTAATCCTCACCCAAGGATTTGTCTTCATGGATTTTAGGGAGAGAAGAAGGAAGAGAGAGAGAACAACATTGATGTGAGAGAGAAACATTGATCAATTGCCTCCTCCTGTATGTGCCCTGACCAGGGACCGAACCTGCAACCTTTAGATGTATGAGATGACGCTCCAACCAACTGAGCCACCCAACTAGGGAAGAAATAACTTATCTTTTTAACACTACAGTGTCCATTCAATCTATGCATTCAAATTAGATTGGCAGAGAGTGAGTGTTTAATGGAAGCTCAGTGTTGGAAGGGAATTGGGTAGTCATGTTTCAATCGACATAATTATTATGCATGACAATATAATGATTCATTCATTCAGTACATACTTTATTATGTATAAACGAATTAAAATGTAAAGTGAGCATACTCTTTTACAGCATTTGAACATCTAGGAATTTAGCCTAAGGAGATAAGGGAATGATAAGAAATGAATATTTGTATAAGAATGTTCCCTGTATCTAATTACAAATAATAAGAGTACAGTAAGTTTTCAGACATGAAATCAATATTCTTATATTTCTTTAAAAATAACTGCTAGAAGATAAAAGAAATTTAAAGATGCTATTTTAAAAAAACAGCAAAATACGTTATATAACATTGCATATTTTAAAATGAAAAATGCATTTATTTATAAAATGTTAAAACTATTGAAAAATAGTTTAAGAGATCTAAGTAAATAGAGAACTCTAGCATATATTCATGGTATGTGAAAAATGTAAATATCATTCAGATAAAAATTCTCTCCCTCCTCCATTGGTATTATATATATTTAATATAATGCCAGTCAAAACTCCAACAGCACATTTTGCTTCCCTTTGTTTCATCTTGACCTTGTAGAATGCGACAAGCTTATTCTAAAAATTATACAGAACAAATACTGGGAGAAACATAATTATATACATATAGTAATAAAAGACAATGGATAATCTTGCAGACAATGGGTAATCTCCATGATCTGAGCAATGGAACAGAATTGTGGGCCTAGTTTTAGAAACATACAAATATGCAAACTTGCTATATGACAAAACTGGAAGGCAGATTATTAGAAAATAATGACTATTTCATCCAATAGACGTTTCCATAAGATATAAAGAAAATATAGGAGAATACTCTAAATAAATAATGATAAAAATGATTTCTTACATGAGACATAAAAGCCACAAATTATAAAGTAAAAATTTTTAAATCTGGCTATATTAAAGCTCTACAGTTTTATTCATTAAAGGAAACATTAAAAACTGTAAAAAGCCAACACTGGGGGAAAATATTGTCAATATCTTTCTAAAGATTAGAAGGTGCCAAAATCGAAGGAAGATGGTGGTGAGAAAGGTGGAAGCAGAGTCCATTTTCCCCTGAGCATGGGTGAAACACCTAGCCGATCTTCTGAGGAACAGAGTGAACAGCCAACGGTATCCCAGAATATATGAAGATTGGGGACCAAAAATTGTAGAGGACATTGAAAAAATCAGATGGTAAGGAGAGTGCTTCTGGACAATAAGGTCCCTGGGACCAGGGTGGCTGTAGCCTCAGGCTGGGCTCCTGCCAAGTCTGCCTCAGGAGCCAGGTCAACGGCTCCCTCCCCTGCCAAACAAGGTTTGAGCAGCACCAGGAGGGACCTGGATGCTTGAAGTCACAGGGAGGGAATAATGATGAAGTGGCAAACACACAGGGGCAGAGTGCACCCACTAAGACTGTGGACTCCTGCTGGGAAGAGTTGGGCAGTGATGGACCCTGACCTGGTCAGTCCCTGGTCTGGTTGGAGAGTTGGGCTGTGTGAGAGGCCAGGCTCTTTTTGGAGCAGCAGGCTTGAATAGGAGAAATTTTTCAAAAAGAAAAAGAGAAAAAAGAGTCACTCAGCGGCTATTTAGGGAATTCTCCATAGCAGCAGACCCTGCCTCCTGCACCCCTACCCTGACCTGTCAGTGCGCTCTCACCTGAAGCCCCAGGGATGGTGTGCACCTAATCTCGCAGCTGGCCGGTGGCTGCCAGTCAGCACTCATGCCCACAGCCCCAGAGACAGCGTGCCGCAGCTGACCACATGGCCTGGCAGTGGCCGGTCCTGCCCCAGCAGCGAGGCAGAGTGCTCAGGCCTGCAGCACCAGGAAGGAGCATACCTGACCCCACCACCCAGAGGCACCTCCCACCCAGCCCCTGCACCCAGGGCCCTGATGGGCTGACTGGCTCTCTCAAGAGGAAGGCAGAGGTGCCGTGTAGAGGAGAGCTGCAGGGTTCAGGGAGTCAGCAATCCCCAGAAAACCTTAGCTTAGTGGGGGCGCTGAACTACCCTGAAGGGACCACTGGGAATCCCTAGCATCTCTGACAGCAAAGAGCAAGAAGGTGGTGTGCAAGTTGCACCTCAAGGACAGTGCCACTGGTGGACTGAAGGTGTAGGCTGGGCACAGAAGAACACTGGGGGCCCAGTGCAGGAATTGGGCTGGAGGCTGGGTAACTGTGGAGAGTGTGGATCAGGAAGGAAAAACAGCAAAACCAATGCCCCCTCAGCCTGCTGCAGCCAGGAAGACCAACAGAACTGGCTTGGCCAATTTAAAGCCAGCAGAAGGCTTTTTTAATATTTTAAATTTTTAAAAATTCCTTTTTCCTTTCTTTCCTTCTTTCTTTTTTTTATTCCTTTTTCCTTCCTTCCTTTCCCTTCCTTTTTTATTCCTTCTTTCTTCCTTTTTTTTATTCCCACAAGTGAGACAATAAAACCTGGAACTGTGAAAACACCAGAGTTAAACTCAAAGAGGGGTCATCCCAACAACTGAGGCAGTGAGACAAATTTCACATTGCTACTCCAGAGAACTTGCAAGTTCCTGTATATTTGTATTATTATTATTTTTTCATTATTCTTACATCTTTTATTTTATTGGTATTTTTGTATTTCTCTTCTTTCTGTTTAGTCTTCCTCACTTGGTTTGTTAAATTGCATTGTTTGATTGGTTTCTCTTGTTCTCTCTTTCATAGTATATTTTTAATTTTCCATCTCATTTCACTTGTGTTCCAGTAGTACACTACTCTGGGTCTTGTACTCCCTATTCTTGTTATTCAGATCACACAGATTCTGTCATATGATTGTTGCTCCATTACTATTGTAAATAATTGCTGTTCCACACAATTGTAAATACTACACATCACCCCTCCCAAATCAGAGCTCACTTCACTGTTTCCTGAACTTTATTACTGTGGTGGTTAACTCTATTCTCTTGCATACTACATCTATTTTCTATCTTTTACTCTCACTTTACCCCATAATCTGACCTCCCACAAGCCCACTGCTTTCTAGATCCAACTGGCAATCCTTCCCCGCCCCTAACAAGAGTCTTATCTTTTTTCCACCTTTTCTAAAAAGTGGCTAGTTGGGTGAAATATCACAGTTAACACTCTATACATCCAAAGGATCTCCTATCTCTTCTCGATGTGTTGGCACTTTAAATACCATAGAGTACACTCCCACAGTCTCAAACCATTTTGCCTTCCCCTTCCAACTGACCATAAGAAAGAGTAGGTGGGAGCTGTGAACACTAGGATACCTGCTGGAAGAGGAAACCCATCAACAAAGGAACCACCAACAGATAACAATGGAAGAAGATGAAGGATGGAGTGGAAGCCACACTAACATCAATCCAGGACCGATCTTGAAATACAACTAAATGGTGGAGAAATTACTCAGAACAAACAACTGAACAAGAGTGAGAGAAAAGCCTCAAAACCTCATATGCACAGAAGAACCAGCTTCAACACAACCTGTCCCCACCTGTACAATAGAATACAAGATGTGGTAGACAGAGTGACCCTCAGTTAACCAGCTGTAAAGAAGGACCCATCAAAGAAAGACCCAACAACAATCAAAGTCCAAAGACATACAGGGAGCCAACATAAATGACAGCCCAAGAACAGAGAGCTCAGAAGATCAAGGAGACTGCACCACTGAATCTCACATGTCTTCTACCATAGAAGTTCACAGCAGAAACCCATGGAGTCAAAACAGATCAAATTAAAAAGCAGAGACTAACAAGAAGAGTCTCATAAATAATAGGAAGACAAAGAAACAGTCCCCAAATGAAAGGAAAGGAAGAAGTCTTAGAAAGAATGCTAAATGAAATAGAGGCAAGTCAACTATCAGATATTGAGTTGAAAACAATGTTTATCAGGAAGCTCAATAGGCTCACAGAGAATTACCAAAAACTACAGGAAAAGTATAATGAACTGACTGAAAACTGTATCAACATAAAAAAAAAGAAATAGAAACTATCAACAAAGGCCAAGAGGAAATGAAGAATGCAATTTCTGAACTGAAGAACACAGTAGAAGGAATCAAAAGAGGATCAGATCAGCAAGCTGTAGGACAAGGTAGAAAAAAACACCCAGAAAGAGCAAGAAAAGGAAAAGAGGCTCAAAAAGAATGAGAAGGGGTTAAGGGAAATGCAGGGCAACATGAAACATAATAATATCCTTATAATAGGGATACCAGAAGGAGAAGAAGAAGAGGAAGGGATAGAAAACCTACTTGAAAAAGTAATGATGGAAAATTTCCCTAATTTGATGAGAGAAAAAGTCACACAAATCCAGGAAACACAGAGAGTCCCAATCAAGAGGAACCCAAAGAGGCCCACTTCAAGACACATCATAATTAAAATGGCAAAATTCCAAGACAAAGAGAGAATCTTAAAAGCAGCAAGGGAGAAACAGGAAGTAACATACACGGGAGCCCCCATAAGGCTAGCAGCTCACTTCTCAATGGAAACGCTCCAAGCCAGAAGAGAATGGCAAGAAATATACCAAGCAATGAGAACCAGAGGCCTGCAACCAAGACTACTTTACCCAGCAAGGATCTCAATTAAGATGGAAGGCCAAATAAGGAGCTTCCCAGACAAAAGAAGTCTGAAAAAATACACCTCCACCAAACTAGCTCTGCAAGAGATGCTAAAGGGACTGCTTTAAGAAAAGGAAGGAAAAGAGTGAGTGAGAGAGGAACACAGGTACAAAAAAGTGGCAATGATGAAGTACCTATCAATAACAACCTTAAACATAAATGGATTAAATGCTCCAATCAAAAGACATAGAATAGCTGAATGAATAAGAAAACATGACCCACGCATATGTTGCCTACAAGAGACCCATCTCAGCACAAAAGACCTACACAGACCAAAAGTGAAAGGCTGGAAACAAGTTTTCCAAGCAAATGGACAGAGGAAAAAAGCCAGCAGAGCAATACTCACATCAGACAAAAAGAGACTTCAAAAAAAGGGCCATAAAAAGAGACCCAGAAGGTCACTTCATAATACTTAAGGGAAGAATCCATCAAGAAGGCATAAACATCATAAATATATATGTACCCAACATCAAAGCACCCAAATACATAAAGAAAATCTTGCAGGACTTCAAGAAAGATATTGACAGCAACACAATTATAGTAGGGAATTTCAACACCCCACTGTCAAAAATGGACTGATCTCCCAAACAAAATATCAACAAAGATATTGCAGCATTGAACAATGTCCTAGATCAAATGAACTTAACTGATATATATAGAGACTTTCATCCCAAAGGAGCAAAACACACATTCTTTTCAAATGCACATGGAACATTTTCAAAGATAGACCACATGATAGGACACAAGAAAGCCTCAACAAATTCAAGAAAATTGAAATCATAACAAGCATTTTCTTTGATCACAAGGGACTGAAACTAGAAACCAACTCCAAGGGGAAAAATCCAAAACCCTCAAAATCATGGAGATTGAATAGCATGTTATTAAACAATGAATGGGTCAAGAATGAGATCAAGGCAGAAATCCAAAAGTTTTGGAAACAAATGCAAATGAACTCACAACAACCCAAAACTTATGGGGAACAGTGAAGGCAGTCCTGAGAGGGAAGTTCATAGTGATACAGGCCTACCTAAAAAAAATAGACATTTCAAATAAACAACCTAACCCTACCCCTACAAGACCACAAAGAACAACAACAAAGAGCCCAGAGCAAGCAGAAGGAAGGAAGTAACCAGGATTAGAGCAGAATTAAATGACATAGAAACTAAAAGCACAATTCTAAGGATCAATGAATCCAGGATCTGGTTCTTTGAAAAGATAAGCAAAATCAACACGCCTTTAAGCAGACTCATCAAGAAAAAAAAGAGAGAGGACCCAAATAAACACAATCAGAAATGAAAGAGGAGAGATTACAACTGACACCACAGAAATACAAAGGATTGTAAGAAATTACTACAAGCAATTACAGGCCAAGAAATTTGAAAACCTAGGTGAAATGGACAAGTTTCTAGAAAAATATGGTCTTTCAAAACTCAATGAAGAAGAAGCAGAAAGCCTGAACAGACCAATAATAGCAGACAAAATTGAAGCAGTAATCAAAAAACTCCCGACACACAAAAGCCCTGGACTGAATGTTTTTACGGAAGAATTCTACAAAGCATTTAAGGAAGAGTTAACCCCTATCCTTCACAGACTATTCAAAAAAAA
>PVKU01014465.1:0-22969 GCA_004027475.1 Anoura caudifer | reverse complement strand
GGGAAAATAGCACCGGCAACTGAGAAAAACGTTTATCATCCAATGTCAATTAATTTAACCTTAAAACATGGATCAAATTTTTCTTACCTACATGTTCACCAACTATCAGGAAAATTTGGAGCAGTGAACAGCTCAGACTATATTAAAAAATTAAAATGTGTTGTCTTTTACCTAATAAAGTATAGAATTACTGTGTTTCTCAGGAGATCTGTTTTTAAGTGAAAACTTAATTAAGGATTTAAGAAGGATATATAATAGTTATCATTGTTTTTCTCCCCAAAATGTAGTACTGTTTTAAAAAATTCTGAATCAAAGAGGAGCATTCTGAAAGCATATACTGACGTTTTCACAATGGCTACAAAAGGTCAGGTGGACATTCAAGTTGTCTGAAGATCCTCTGGAGTAACAGAGGTAATGATTTTGTCTCCCTGAGATGGCTGTGCGCACATCTGTCTAACCACACTGCTTGCTCAGCCACCTCTGACCCCCCAAGACAGTGAATGTGCCCCACTGGCCCCATGGCACACCTGCAATGTGGCACCCTCCCGGTAACTTCGAAGACGGCCCGCAGTCTTCACAGGCCGTTAGCGACTCCCCACGTGAGCAGCACTAGAGAAAACTGCTTGCTGTAGATCTTACCAGTGTGTCCTTGCTGGTGTAGTGGACCATCCACCCCTCCTTCATCACCGTGCTGCTTTTCCTCTTCGTGTGTTTGACAGACTGCACGACTCTCATGAGTGGGATATTGTTGCTTGTTGATGGACTTGAAAGTCAAAATATTTCGGGAAAGAAATGTTTTTAGAAAGAGAGCTTTTCCTGCATAAAACTTCATTTCAGCTATTTCAAAGTGAAAGTAAAAAAAAAAATTCGGATCCCATTTTTAATGAAATGTATTGTCAGAGTAGCATAGTTCAGCATCTGGACCACGCTGAAGAGTGCTATGCATTTTATATGTGCATTTTGTGTGTACATTTTAAAAATCCCAAAGCAGGGAAATAAGTGCCTTGGACTTCAGATTAAACTGTATGGTGTTCAGTGTGGGGGTAAATATGAGAGATTACTGTCTTAGTGTACTGAGGCCACAGTATTTAGAATCACACATGAAAGCTTGTTTGCTTACTTATTACCTCCTGCAGGCAAAATAGTAATCATTTGTAGATAACAGCATTTCATATGAATTTCAGTCTCTCTGAATAATTTCATGAAAATTAAAATCTACTGTTTAAACTCTTCTGAATAACTATTGTCCATGGAACTGTGCCGGTCCTTTACCTGCTTCTCTTTCCTTTCCGTCTGTCTCCTCTCCTCCCCCCCTCACCCCGCACACATACCCGCAAGCTCACGCCCTTGGAGCTCCCCTCTCATACTACAGAAATGCACATCTTCAAAAGGCATTTGGCCATAGGACTAATATTTTCCATATTTTAGAAATATGCTTTATTCCATCAAATGTAAAAAATCTAATTATTTTATTGCTTTTCTCCAATGAACAATTTCAGTTTGTCAATGAATATAGCATTTGTAAAATGAACACAAAAGTTTAAATACACTTATAAATCAGAGGCTGGGAAATTTTTTCTGTAAGGGACCAGGTAATAAAGATTTTAGGTTTTGCAGAATACTGAACTCTGACAATTGTATTGCAAATGTAAAATGTAGTCGCAGAGAACATGAATGGGTACAACTATGTTCCAGTGAAACTTTATTACTAAACAGGCAGCAGTCTGATTTGGCTGTAGTGTGCTGGCCCCCGATATAAAAAAATGGAGATCACCCAGTAATTTAAAAAGTACAGAGGACTAGATCACAAATGTAAAGTTTCACATACTTCTGAAATAAAATCAAGTACAGTAAGGTATAGACATACGTGATATTTGCAAGAGGGGTCAGCTCTAAAATAAGTGGTGCCTGCTGAGGTGCATCCTTGATCTTTGTATTTTCCACACAATGAGCATTAAACATACGTTAATTCAGTAGCAAATGTGTGGACAGCAAATATGAGAATCCCTCATATGCAAAATAAAATGGGTCACAGAATGAGGCGATGCTAGGAAAAGATGCACCCTATGCTCCTCCAATGGGGTCCAGACCTCCTAACTCCAAGGGCTCTCCTCTGTCCTCTGGGGCACACAGCTCATTCATGAGTGAATTAAGCACACACTTGGACTTGAGCTCCACTGTGGGACAGAGCTGGGAATGAGGCCCTCACCTAATGGTCCTGTTGGAGTCCTCGTGGTCCGGGTCCGGGTCCTGCATTTCCCCACTGTCGTTCTGACACTCGGCCATCACCATCGCCACATCTTGGACCATTGCCTCTTCCATGTCATCCATGAGCCCACTGTTCCTTTCACTGTCATTGTCATCACTCCCTTCTTCCATGACCACGTCAGACTCTGCGCCAGGGCTAAGCAAATCTAAAACATTGTTTTGCACCCATGAAGATAAGCCTGAAATCCTGGAGCCAGGGCTTAACAGAAAGTTAGGCAATCCTAAAACAAATCAACCGGAAGCCCTAAAAACATAGTTATTTGAAGAATTTATCTCACCTTTTAAAGAAATTTTAGTTTGTGAATAGTATCTGAGGTTATGACAGGATGAATATACCGGGGTGGGCAAAAGGAGGTTTACAGTTGTGAGCACGCAAAACAGAGTTAAATAAAGCTGCTGTAACAACCACTACCTTTTTCCATACGAACAACTGCAAACCTACTTTTGCCCACCCCTGTATAATTTTACAGGTAGATGCTTATTTTTCATGCCCCTACGCCTAAAAACATGAAAGTCATGGACAGCCTTGGAAGAAAGCCAAGGGCAGGATGAGGGTGGGATAGAAGTACCAGGAAGCAAAATGACACCAGACACAAGGGAGGAGGAAACTCATAGTATATCAGTTTCGCAGCCCTGGTGGGAAAAAAGAAGGAAGATGGGGGAAAACTTTCACATGCAATACTATTCATGGTCATTGATTCTTGCTATTCAGTAACCTTTTAAGTCATGAATTCCAATATATTACATTGGTCACATAACAAGCATCTTTTAAATACCCAAGATATTTGGTATTTGAAGTTAAACAAACTACTATCAACTCAGTTGATAGTAATGCAATAAATTATAATTATTTATTAATACAGAGCACTTATTTTTTAATTAAAAAATAAACTGATTAGAGACCCTAGCCTTCCAGGGCTAGGAACTTGGAAAAGTCACATTTTATCAGATTTTTCTGGCTGTCTGGGAAAATGCAATTTCAAAGTAATCAACAGTATCCAAAACGATGCTGTTTCCCCTTAGCTGTAGTTATCAAGAGCACACTGACATTTTCTGGGCCTGAACAAAGCCAATACCACATGCCACAGACAGTGGGAAAACTGCCAAACTTTCTACTTTGGCAGCTAATTCATGCATAACTCTCCAAGGCCCAAACTAATATGGGAATGCATTCCTGGAGAGAATTCCCTTCTTCTTCTACTAGGTATGTATTTCTTCTACAGAAGAAAGTTATAGAAGAAAGATAATCACTTGATCTTCAGCATTTTAGCAAAAAAAAAAAAAAAAAAAATCAACTTGTTTCTCTGATCTTATATAACCCTTTTTCTTTCCAGAGGAATCAGAAAACTGACATAAGACTGAAGGTATAAAACAGTCCACTATTTATGAAAAAACTTCATCTAGGATAGTTACTAAGTCAAATATTTTTCATTAGAAATACTACTCAAGAAGGAAACAGGAGCTGCTCCGTTAAGACATGGAGTTTTTCTTAAGAGTCCTTCAGAATTAATTTATGTAGTTAGAGTTTTCCCAAGGGAATACTTCCAAGTGTAGAAAATGATATTTCTAATTGGCTGAATTAAAGTTCATTTTGTTACTAATAAGATTAAGGTTAAGAAGCACATATATAGGGCCAGCACAAATAACACCCCTTTTTTATTACAAAATGTTTTGCTACGAAGTCATAAGCAAGTAGTTTTGTAACATAACAATATCACACTCAAGCATACCATATGACATTTTAGGTGAAATATTCAAATTAAAACTATAAATTCTTACACCCATAGTATTACCCTACCAACCACACTTGAGCAAGTGTTACTTCTGCTGGACCCTGTATAATGAAAGAAGCTGGGTGGAGGAAGGAAGAGGGAGATTATTTCCTGATGGGTCAGTCTCTGTGAGTCTTCCCTCCCTTGACAAACAAGGAAGAAAAGTCAACTTCTGTCTCAGTGTTTGGATTGAGAATGTAGGAAATGAGACTATTTGAGACCAATAGTTATAACCTGTAGGTATTCCAACATTTCCTACATTTCTGAACAAACTAGGGTAGACTATTAAAAAAGAGAACAGGAGCCCTGGCCAGTGTGGCTGGGCTGGTTACAGCATCCTCCAGGTCGGGGTGGGGGTGGGGAGGTCTGGGGAGGGCACCAGTGGGGGCACTAGGAGAGGCAATTAAATGGATGTTTCTCCCTCACATTCATGTTTTTCTCCCTTTCTCCCTTCCTCTCTCTTTAAAATCAAGAAGCACGTCCTTGGGTGAGAATTAAAAAAGAGAGAGAGAGAGAGCTGGAGAAGAGATTCTGGAATCCTTGTTTTCAGTACTAGTTGTTCACAATGTAAAAACTTGAGAGGATCTCTTTGCTTTGTATCAGAACCCCATGAGCTGGAATGGATGCTTTTCTACAATAAAGTAGAACTAACCAAGGCCATAATTCACTTTTAGCTGAGTACAAGTATCTGAGGGGGCTGGGGTGGGGGTGCAGTAAAAAAAACAAACAAACCAGTAGCTGACAGAGTCTCTAACAGAGAAGCGCACAGACTTTTAGGCACAGACACAGACGTGACTGCTGATGTTTCCCGTACCTCCGTTAATGATTACTTCGCCGAGGCAGTTGTTCGGTACTTTTGGTGCACAGCGTTTATGACAGTTGAATCTGCAATCTAATCACAATGATTTGAAAAGAAAACAAATAAAAACCGAGAACTCATCAGCAAGAACTGGCTGGCGACAAATATTTGGCAGCAGATTATCCTCACCTTTGCATTGCAGGCCCTGCCTGAAGAGCCCCTTGAGGAGCTTCTTGCAGTACTGGCACACGGTGGGCCGGGTGTACGAGTGGATGACGAACGTGTGTGGCACCTTCACCTTGGACATCAGAATCTTGTCCAGCTGAATTGGTCGTCCAATGTACGACTGTGAATTCGACCTCTTCTCTCGACCAATAAATGACTCTGATGGTGACTTTTGCTACAGGATAGAGAGACAATAAAAAACAGTAAGATGGAAGAAAAACCTTGATGAGTATATTTATGTATTTTAAAATCACATTCTGTTTTACTATCATATTTAGTAATTTGATCCTTAAGAATATGAGCAATATAAGCTAACTCTATTATTTCTGTTCATTAATGTAATTTATCACCTTTATTTCTTATTTGAGTTACCTTGTTTTTATAGTTAGAAATGAAGAGAAATGGAGATCAGAATATTTGAACCTGATTTCCAGAACTTGCAAAAATTCTTGGCTTCTAAAAAGTAATTTAATGACTTTAAGACACATATAAGTCAGGAAAAAAGAAAAAGAAAAATGGTCCTCAGCCCCACATAATTCACTGACATCTTCTAAAATATTACATGCACATGGTTGGAAAATATAAGCAGTTCAGGAAGACAGTAAATGAAAATTAAAGGCACCAGTCTACCCTACACAGGACTTAACCTGAAACACACCTACAGTTCCTCTGGATCTCCTCAGAGGAAAACAAAGTATCATTTAAAACGATTCCTCCACCATGTGAAAGTAGAGATTAAATTCCCAGCATCTTTTTCATAACTGGAAAACACAGCTATTAGTGGACTATGTAAAACACACAAATACTAGTGTTTTGGTCATAATAATATCACTGTATGTTCTTATGTATCATTTTTGGAATTAATCAGCCTAAGATTTACGTTTTAAAAATTAAATTAATGAAAATTAACTGTATTTTCTGTGTTTTTTGGACAATTTCATGGTAACTCTTGACATCATGAAAATGTACTTGGGAATCATGAGAACAAATGTATTTTGAAATCTTCAAAATAAAAACCAAATTACTTTTTAACTATTATGATATATCTCACTTATTAAGTTTCTTATTCTATGTAACTGTAGTGTTCAGTGCCTTACAAGATAGGCCTTGTTATCTACAGTTGAGGAATCAAAACTCATAAAGTTTACATAAATTCTTTTGGGTCACATGCTGGTGAATAGTAAAGTGAAAACATGAACCTACATTTGTTTGCCTCCAGAGCCCTTGTATTATTACCTTACTCAATTAACATGTAATTTGGAGTGATTACCGACAAGATGAGAAAAAAGTCGCATTTACATACAATTTCCATACATTTCAATTGTTATCTGCACCAAAAGATCAATACTACTTATTACCAAATGGGGAAGTTTTGATTTGCAAATTCACTAGCTGCGATAATTTTTTTTTTGATATGAGGTTCTACTTGGGGATATTATGCCTACAGTTACAGTTACAATTACAATTCCATAAAGGAAAACTATAAACTGTAATTGCTCTGGAAAAGCTCAACTCTTGCAGAGATGCCCAGGGAGCTTATAAAGATAGGACAAGGTCTGCCAAACCAGAATCATGAACATATTGAATAAATATCTTCAATGGGGTTGAAAAACAATTAAGTCTGCAGGGTTAGGTCCCTGTTTTATGTAGCCAACATGCCAGTTTTAACCACAGACTAAAATGAAAAGTGGTATTTTTCCACAGTTGGAAAGTTGCAACAAGTCAGACTAAAAGCTGACCTGATGTCGCACTTTCTTAGCTGACTTAAAATGTTCTCAGATTTGGAAAATCATATGAAAAGTTGACCAAATCACTGTTCACTTATTTTCCTTAGTTTAAGATATCAAATTCTAGGCTGTGTTAACAGAGCCAGTTTGACACAAGAGTATTTACAATACCATGGGGGCAAATGCATTTGGAAGAGCAAGAGGCAATCTGATAAACTGAGTGTTTTCTTCTCATCCAGCACAGTAACATTCACATATACGCTGCCATAAACTGTAAGAACCAGAATTATTCTTGAGAAGTCATTTCACTATTACCTTCAAGGCAGCATTACAACAGGAATTTTAAAACATTACACGAGTTTAGGGCATAGAAACTGGCTGTTCCTTTGTGCCCAGAGATTGCACTACACACATAATTCAGGCAACAATAAGATTCACATGGCCACATGTGTCCTTGGCACAGAGTAACAGCTCACCAACTGCAGAATTTATCATGTCAGAAATTAAGACTTTAAGGGCATTCAATAACAATTTAAGATTTTACCAGCATTAATAAAGAATGTCTTCCTGTCATTCATGATACCTTAAAATCACAATCAGCTAGCAACATGACCAGAAATACTAATTATTACATTTTTTCACAGTTCCAAGTGTAATTAATCACTTTCAATGTGGCCTACATTTCTATATGATGAAGCATTAAAATACTGAGACAGGGTATGCGCAAGGCGACCACTCATGTGGGAACTGTTTACTGCCGAGAGGAGACCCACCTGTTCACCTTAATAGACACACACTTTGGGGAAAGGAGAGTGAAAAGCCTTCTGAAGTTGTTTGCGGAATTATATGCTATGTTTCTGGGAGTGTACACGCACACATTTGCATGCACTTTTTGCTATTATGAGGCAAATGTAAGACCGCAAAAAAGAAGACTGTCACTATCTGATGACTTTGTAAATGTTTGACATATTTATCCAGTCTTCAATCGAAATATAAAACAAGTCCATCACTGATATGTAACAAATAGTAAAACAAACAGAAAAATAGGAACATGCGAAATAAGGCCACTACCCTATAATATATATTTACCATTATTTATATAAATGTTTAAGAACCACCATTTCTGTCAGCAGCCAATCATTTCTAATGATGGGAACAAAAACTAAACACTTCCAAGGATTTTCAGAACCAAGGCCACATTTTTCATTAGTAATTAATATTCAGTTACTATTTTAAGCAAAACATATAATTTCAGCTATGTGAAGTTTTATTTGAAGGTATGTATATTGGAAACACATTAATTACAGTATGTTTTGCTTGATGTAGCAAGTTACAGAGTAGACAAAAATTTAGAAATTGGCAAGTTTAAATGAAAAGATGCTTTAAAAAATCTCACTGATTTAAATCCAATTGGCTTGGGCTTTAAGTTAACTTCAACATACAACTACCCTTGTGATACAAAGGGTTATGTTGACTTAAATTACCAGGTTTTTTAAAACAAAAATGCAATGATACAGTATTGCTTTATTTCTTCATTAACTTCATTTATGTTTTTACTTATTTGTATATTTAACTATGATATGTACTATAGTTTAGAATTTAAAATAAGATCTTTCTTTAAAGTAAACTCTGGTAATAAGAAAATTCTTTATTACCCATGAATACTGGTGAAGGTTCTAGTAGTTTTACTGCGTTAACTAAATGGTGTTTAAATTAATCTCCACTGTTACTTGCTGTTCAGCTCTGGCACTGTGTACTTGGTGAGCCTGGGGAATCTGCAGAATGGTGGTTTTTCACAGGAATAGGGAGGAAAATTGAAATGCTTTGGAAACAGAACAACGACATTTTGTTTCAGTCTACTTCAGTATTATGCTCAGAGTAAAACTGGCACAGAACTCGCAGAATTGATTTTTAAATGCCCTTCTCTATAATTACAGTTAGCATGTGCAGGAAGATGTGCTTCCAAAAACTTACATTTTTACATTAGCCATGGGTTCTAGGAACTGTTCTTTTCCTGAGTTGAGGATTTCGGATCAAATTACAGGTGTATGTGGTACTTTTGTGAGAATTGACATTCCCATAAAATATGGTATTGGAATGGGCATGTGCAAATGATTTGATCCGGCAAATTTTAGATGATAAAAAGTATAAAGGTATCTTCTGTGTTCTCAGTATAAGGGGAATCATATCAAGGATGTGACAGAATTTGCGAACAGAAAAATGATGAAACCTGAAATTCAAAGATTAGAGATTAAACAGCATAAAGATGATAGAGATTAAAATTTGTTTAAACGCCTGTGGTCTTGTGAAGTATCTGTAACATCTTTGTGCTACTAGTGCTTTTATCTGCAACGACTGCCAAAGTGAAAACTACATGCACTGAACACCTACTTCGGGAGACAATGCATCCTGCTTTTCTGGAGATGGAACTTTTTTTTTTTTTAAACCGCTATACTAACTGAATGACTTAGCAAGCGTGGAGCCTTCCCAGGAAATGATTGCTTAGATTACATTATGGAAACTCCAAGTGCCAGCAAGTCTTTAAACATTTAACAGGACTCTGAAAGAATTTCCCAACAAGGCATACGAATTCTCTTCATTAGTAAGGCTAGGAAACAGAGGGGGGAAAGTTGCCTTAACTTGTGCTTTGCTTGTTGTCATTTACATGGAGCTCTAACATAAGGTTTCCTGAAAGATAAAAGTCGCTTCACATAAAACATGATTCAAATAAATAAATTAAAAACAATAAAAATGTCTCCAATGAAAACTTCTGCAGTATTTTTATATATAAAGTTTGTATTCTGCTTTTTATTTTTCCTTTTTATTGAGTTTATTGGGGTGACTATATTTATTAACTAAAATTCATTTCACAGCCCCTTGATTTAAAGAGAAATAAAAAAGTACAGAACACTTCAGCATGTACGCTGACAAATCTTTGTAGAGTTGTCTCAATCTTCGGACGATAAGCTTCTAAGGGAAGAATGGTGTCTTAAAATATTTGTCCTCTATATAAAAAATAAGCATTACTTGAACTCATCAGAATGAATGTTTTCAGGGAGTAAATGCCTGGGAATAAATAGATGAGACATCTCAATAGAGATAGTCAAAATACAGACCGTAATATAAGCCTTTCAATAATTTAATGTTACATGGACTGTAGCTTTGACATATTTGCTCTGTAGGGAGCATACAGCTGGCTACAACTACAACTGCTCTTTGAACTGACTGATCTTCCTGACCCTCACCCTTACTTGGCATATCCAACATGAATCTGTGTAAAACTCCTCTGCTCTGGAAAGAAATGGGTGCCAAGCTCAAACACCTACAGGCTGTTAATATTAACAGGGAGCCCCTCGACGCCAGAGATGTGATGGAGAATGTTGTAGACTGTAATAAAGCGGAAAGGATGGGCTCAATATAAAAGGGGGGGCAGTGCTCAAATACTGCTCATTGCTGCCACGTGACTAGGTAAGCCCAGTGCTTCCAAACCTTAGTTTTTCAACAGAAGCAGAAAATCCCATTGTTTTATGAAATAACTATTTTTAAATGTAGGCAACCCTAAAAAAATTCCAATGTGCCAAACTCTTTCCATAGCACTTCACAGGCTTCATTCATGTTGACCCCATGACCTGTGTTATGATCCACATGTTACAGATAAGGAAACCAAATCCCAAGAAAGTTAAATCATCTGTCCAAGACCACACAACTTAGCCCGTAAGTACCAGAACTACAAATTCAGGTAGTCTTTCTCTAGAATCTAGACTAGATAATAATAATGATTTCTCTCTCCTTAGTCCCTCCCTGCTCTCACGTTCCCTGGTTTCATACCAATATAAAAATAGAAAGTATTTTCTTCCCCTCATTTAAGACATGGAAGGAGAGTTCATAGGAGACAGTGAGAATAGTTAATTCTCATGCCCAAATGCAATGTGAAAACATTGTGAATCCTTTAACCTTGACCTATAGAACAGACTTCTAACCAGCTTGTCTGCGCTCAGAGGACAGCATATGAGTCATGCATGTTTTCTAGAACATAATGACTAACTGAATAAACAGCTTCTATTGTATAAGCATCACTGAGTTGGCTGCTGACTTTCCTACTCAGGTGCTGTTAAGCTTAAAAGATACCAGCACAACTATGCGAAAATAAATGCAACCAAACACTATTCCTTTATTCCAGAAATTTGAAGACATCTAGCATTTTGGATGAACATTCAAAGACCTGTGCAGATAGAACAACACCTTACGTTAGTTCTCTCCTGCTGCCATCGAGATAGATCTGACTTAACGAGTGTTTCTCATGGCGAATCCTACCTGATGGCCCGATTAAGATGCTGCGGGATGTAGAAAGACTGCAAATATTATTCTCTGTACCCAATGAATTTACTATCCAATAGACTTCTGAACACAACGATTGTTACTAACAATAGTATGCTCTTTTGCATGGTTCTGCCTTATTATTCCGATTTCAGTTCACATTTCACTTTCCTCAAGAGGCCTCCAGATCACCTAACTTACTGACCATTCCCTGTTCATGTTTTGTTCCCCTCTGCACATCATCTTTTCTCCTCATGCGTCCCTACTGTAGCTGCAACTTATTTACCTATTTGCTTGCAGGGTGATTGGTTTGTTGTTTTTTTTTTTTAACGGTATCCCTTCAATGGAATATAATAAGTTCAATGCAGAGAGGATCTTAACTATTTTGTTCATCATGGTATCACCAACTTCTGCAATACTGTCTCACATAGAATGAGTGCCCATATATGTGTGTGCTTGTGTGTGTGTGTGCCCATATATGTGTGTGTTTGTGAGTATATGTGACAGTTTGAAGAAAAGATAAACCACATTGCTGGTGGAGGCAAAGGGGTCATATAGAAAAGGAGTTTCCTGAAGAAGAGATTGTTTAGTGTGAATGCTGAAGTAGTCTTGCCATGCAGGTATTTGAGTATTATCAGCCTTTAAATTCTTCTTAAGACAACTCAGTCCTCCCAATCTTTAGGCTGCTTAGACATTTCTTTTATATACTCTGAAACCTTTTTATCCTACTTGGGAATAATTAATGAACCCCACTCACAGTCGCTGCTAGTAAAACATCATCATGAAATGTTCAGCATGATGCTTGCTGACTACTTTCAGAAAGAAAAAGAAATAATGAGCTCCTTTCCACAACACTTTGACAAACATACTACCCCTGAGGGGGAAGTCAGGGAATTTCCAATACAGACCAGTTCTTGGGCAACAGACAAGTCTGAAGACCGCTGGGGAACAGAGTTCACATAGGAACACCCATGTTTCCATGTCCCGTAACTCATGGAGTAGAGGGTAGGGTGTTTGGTGAATTTCAAATTGTACAAAGCTGTTTTGATTCTACATTCCTTGAACTACCTGCCCAGTGTGCAACATAAATGAGTTTGGCTCCTCAGTTGGATACCCTGTACGTATAGCATAAATAGAAGCTAACTGACATTTTTTTTTATAACAAGGAAAGTGTTGCTGGAGGATAGGGGAGGAAAAGCATGCCCCTTGCTTAGTGATGGCTGCTGTGGACAATCCATTTTTTAATATTTGTAGCAATTTGGGAAAGCTTTCACCATAATAACATATAATCTCATTAAAAATACGGGGTGATCTGGATTTGCTGAGTGCTAAAGTAGTCTTGAAAGTTACATTAACTTTTACATTATTTTATTCTCTTTAAGTAAATAGACATGAGCACAAAGGAACCTTACTATTTTAAGTGATCCACCCTTTGCAGGGAAAGCACAAGAACTGTTAGTGAATTGTTGCAAATTACAGGCATTGTTCTTTCAAAATGTCAGTTACCAACATCCTACAAATCTGTGGGATCATGGAGGAAAAAGGAGACATAATATAAAAATGAGTACCTCTCTTTTTACTTGAAGGCAATGCAATCTTAAAGCATGCTGCACAAAAGAAGGAGCATTTTGACAGAGGAGGAAAATAACTTTACATGTCAACTTCTGCTGCAGGGGTTTCAAATGTCAGACTTGGTCTTCACACAGAACATGAACTGGGTGGCAAACAGTTAATATGGAAATACCAACAGTAGCAATTTTAGGGACATATATTTCGATAGTATTTGATTCTGCCTAAAATTGACAGGATCCTGGCCTGATTTTATGAGTTCACAGAAAAGTTGAATGAAATAATCTGGAAAAAGGTTGTCCCATTGACTGCTTCATTGGAAACAAGGAGAAGCTGGAAAAACATGCCACAAATAGTCCAAGGCTACAAAGGTTAGAGCCTCTCCCTTCAAAGTGGCCCATAGGGGTAACTTTCAAGTGACTGACAAAATCTTAGCCTGTCACAGTCGGTGGGGAACAGGACACGGTGTGTGTTTACGAGCACACACGCTTCTCAAACAACATGGCAGGACTAAAGACTGCATCTGAATGGGTCTCAGTTAAAATCAAGAGAGGAAAAAGAAGAGATTGTTTTTCCTTTAACTACCAAAAATATTTTGACTTTTAAAAATAGAAAATTACTAACTCAATGAAATCATATCACTCAGTGGTATTTTCAGTGCACAGCTATAGTGAAATAGATGCCACATAGAACTGGGCTATTTGGAGGAAGAGGTACATTTGTTCCTAAATTCTGGACATTGTTTTAGCTTGCATTTCACTATATTTATTATCAAAATGGCAACACTTTCACTCTTTTTGAGAAGGGAGAGAATTCATCTGACAAACAGAACCAAATATCCAAAAACCATGTATAATGGATCAAGTAAAATAATATGCCTAAATAGTTCTCCAACAGATAAAGCTTTAGAAGCTGAATTATTTCTGATTTCTAAAAGTCTAATTTATAGTACCAATTCATCTCCCACCGTATTCATGCCTCAGTATTATCTCTTCTACACAAACCTTTATTACTTTATTTATTTAGGATAGGCACATTCTTGAGGACACATAAGCTCTCTGTGTAAACAGAAGCAATCTTTTTCCATATTCCTCAGCTAGTACCTCAGCAGCCATGATTGGTCAGGAATTAAAGGGGGCAGGAGTGAAATCCGGCCAGGTCTGGTACGACATCAGATGGCTATTAAGCCAATGACTATTACTGCTAATAAGGTGGGGAGAGGCGGGGGCGCTGTTTTGTATCTTAAAGTGGAAAGCAATGTGATCTGTCTTCAGGAATGGCTTGTGGGGAGTGGTATGGACGCCATGCACCCTTCCTGAGGAGAGCACAGGACCTCCAGAGCCTTCGTTAAAGATCCATTTGTTCCTAAGACCTGCATGTCTATCAGTGCAGGTAAGCGGTACACGACGCCCGCATGCCGCAGTGGAGTTCACCGCACTCTCCTGCGGAGTTCTCATTTAGAATTGCACCTCTGGACGTCTCTGCTCACAGCATGGATGCACACATGACAAACCAGCTACTCTGAATGAAATGGGCAACAGCTGATGAACAGCAGACCACACACTCTTAATTGTACCGAAGGCCTCCTTCTCCACAAACCCACGACCACACTCCTGACTCTCAGGGGTGAAGTGTGGGTTAAGGAATTCTTGGATCTCTCTGTGCTCTGAAAGTATACACTGCCCAGGCTTGAATCTGGAGAACTAGTTTACATAATCATCAAAAGAAATCTTGCAATATCTGGGAAATGTATTGCATGGATGTCATGGTGCATATTTAAATGGAAAAATTACTTCTTAATTCAGATGAATCACCAGGATTCCTGGAACTCCAGAACACAAGAGTAACAATTAAAGTCTCTACTGCTAGATAGACTTTTGTTACTTTGGAAAACATCCCGGAAAATATTCATTTGGCCAGAAATATCATCATAGTTTCATTCAGGATTGGAAATAGCTATTTTTTGGCATTGGTTCATTTGAAAAGAATCTACCTTGACTATTATAAAGCACGTCAGGATCATATCAAGTTATAAATTGAAAATACAATATGGGTATTCTTTTATCTTCATGATTATTTTTAAATGAACAAAAACAGTAAATAAATGAGTCATTTTGGTAGGAGGGAAGTATGTAGCCAAGAGTTCCTGTTAATACAATACTTGCCTTAATTAAATGTGACTCAGTAAACCTTATGTGAAAATAATAGCAGTTTATGTCAAATTATTATTTATAAAATATGTGCCCTAACATAAAACATTAAATTGAATATTGTATAACTTTCGTAACAACTAAAGGATGAAAAAAAGTGAGCATACGAAATAGTCAAACACAGGGAAAACTTTTGCAATGAGCAATTTATCTCCTAATAATTTCTGAAAGGCAGTCTGAATATTAAAGATTACTAAAAAGACTATTAGGCTAGAAACATATAATTTCCCCCAAAACAATTCTCTGTAGTGCCCCTTAACCTCAAAGCTATAATAGTACATGCTCCTTAAGGATTTTTAAAAACATTCAAAATGACTTCAGTAATGTTCTTAAATTAAAAAAAATTCCACGAGGCCTAACACGTTTTAGGAAAACTGTCATCAACTGCACCCTGTGGTTGCAAAGGGCACTAGTGTTTTACATTCTGCTTCACTTTCTACCTTGACTTTATCTTCCTTACTTCAAAAAACGACTATTTTCCTCAATAATTTGACAAAAATATTATGTTTAATATGCTCATATTCACTTATTTTCAACAGTTTATATATAATAAGAGAATGAGTGAAAATACTCCTTCTCTGTCTTAAAATGTTAACATGGGAAATGACATCAAAAACACACATAAAATGGAAAATATACTTCCATATAGATTATTAGACACAGGACTGCTATTATAACATATAAAAATCTAAGAAACCAATATTCATGTCAACAGAAAAAGAGATAGGCAATTCACCATAGGTGAAATACAAATAGTCGATAAACATATGAAAAGCTGCTTATCGCCCAACAAAAATAATATTTAGGTAGAGATATGATTTTCTATCAAATTAGTGCAAAAACATCTTTTAAAATATTGGTAAAAAATGTCTTATTGGGAAGAGTATGCGGAAATAGAAACTCTCATACACCATCCTCTGTAGACTGATTTAAAGTTTTACCGCTTTTTTATGAACTATTTGGCCAAAAAAAGGTATAAATTCTTTAGTCATTTGACTTCTAATAACATAACCTACTAATTCATTCAGAAATGCTTATTGAGAAACCTACTAGTACTTTTTAAAATGTGCAAAAAATACATACAAGGATGCTTATTTTACATTGTTTAAAATAAAAGAATGAAAACCTAATCAATCAGTACATTAAGTAAATTAGTATATATCATTGTGGTGTACTAGCAGGAAGCTGCGACAAAGACATAGATGCACTAGGTTCTTCGTCTGCATATTGTCCATTTGTGTGAGCTCCACCAGGACAGAGAATTGACCTGAGTTTGTACATTTTTGCACCTTACGGTTACAAACATGCCGAACAAGGACAATGACCAGATTTCTATAACAATTCTGTAGCTCACCTAACTGTCACTAAAATACTTCTCTAAAAATTTCATCAGATTTTATGCATCATTTTCTTCCAAGACATTTATAAAGAGATAAGAGACAAGTCTGTTACCTTTTCAGGAAAGTAGGTATAGACAAGTTCAAGAGCAAAAGCTTATGCAGAAAATGCATCCTGTTTCTATCAGGAGCTGCGCATAAAGGCCTTGTTGCCTTTAAGTTGTGCGACTTCCACAGAAAAGCGGACTTCTCGTCAGTCCTCCTTTACACAATCTGTCCCTGGCTTGATTCCCACAGATAATTTGAAGGGAGAGATCCTACTTCACATTTAAAATTATATCTGGAAGGCATTGTCAATTACAAAACGTACATTTACAAGAATGTTAAAAATTACACTTATTGAGCTTTCTTTCACCCTGGACTTTTCTAAGAAGGGAACACTTTAAACTAGGATAATTTTTCTAAGCACAGGAATTTCCTATTATTGAAGCAGATTTGTTCATTTTGCATCTTATAAATCAAGATATCTTGACTTACCAATTTTATTTCACCCAGAATGCATTCTGGCTGTGTTTTTCATTAGCTTCCTTTGTTAGAGTTATCTTAACAAGATCATCTTAGAATGAACACTACTAATGTATCTGAAATTTATAGTCTCATGAGGGAAAATAACAATATGTCAACTCTCAACTTCGAAGAGGTACAGAAATAAAGAAAACTAAATATTAACGTGTCAATCGGGCAAAACAACTTATCATAAGAGGAGCACCACTGTATACGCTTCTTTAGTGCTTGACCTGAATGTCTTTTCTGTATATCCAGGTTATTAATTGCTTAAAATAAATAAAAGGCCAATTTTGGAGGGCTTCTTCATCAAAACCTTTATGAAGGAAATTTGTGCCTTTTCCATATATAAGTTCTTCTTGGACTGGGACCTTGAGATATCCACTTGAATAGCATCCTTTTAAAAATAATTAGATTGTGATAAGGGATAAAAGTTCCTTTCTTGAAAAAGTTATAGTCACTTTCAGACAGTCCTTGTTCTGTTCCTTACTATGCCAACCAAAATCTGTGTATTGAGATGGTGACCTCGGTTTACACGGTTCTGTGCTACCTGGCAACAGGACCCGGTTCCAACACACATGCATTTCAGTTTACAGGCTACTGAGTAAAGTGAGTGCCAACTGTACCCTGGTCCAGTCTGCTCAGTTTCACAGGAAAGACACTGATGTAGTGGAAACAGGTCACCTGAGGGCAAACCTTCATCTAACAATTCAAGATCTATTACTCCAGTGCCTGCACTGCTCTGTCTAATTGAGGGCTGTGAAAACTTGAACAATAACAAGAAAAGACAACAACAAAAATATGTTCTTTTTTTGCAGTTCAGTAGAATGGATTTTAGGTTAAACTTTTAAGAATTATAGTTGACATACAATTTTGAGCTACATTGTGACTCTCATAGAATTAACCAGATAACTGATGACAACCTACTATTAAAATGCTGGTTTGCAAAAGATGAGAAAGCACACCCCGTGCCGGGCACACTCGGTACATACCTCAAAGCCAGGACTCAGAGGAGACTGAAAGGCGGAGTTGTATGAGCAAAAAGCAGGCAAAGGAGCAGAACAGAGGGAGGAAAAAGACAAGACAAAAAAAGAAGAAAACCAGTGTTACTAAAGAAAAGCAATGCATATTATTCAATAATGTTTTATATAGGTTTGTTTTCAAGAAAAAGCAAAATCTTATACTAATCAGTCTTTGTGGCCACAGAAACATCTGAGTTTGGAATTACTTTGTAACTTTTAAATGAAACAATAGATACAAACTCAAGGTTGCAAAAAAATTACATTTGTGAACCGGTAGAGGCAAAAAATAAAGCTACTTGTCATACACATCAGGAATGACAAGATGGTTCTCTCACCTTGTTGAAAATAAATTATAGTCAGAATGAAGCATTTTTGACCTTTGAGTGAAAGATTAGATTTTTTCACAATAATTTATCCTCTCAATAGGAAAAGAAAGGAAAAGGTCATCAAAGTAATCAAATGTCACACAGTTGTTATCTGCCTGCAGGCAAGAATAAGCTGTTGAATAATCAGTTTCAGTCAATGGTTTACAAACCTGGAAAGTCCAATGGTGGGTTAGACTTATAACGAGGGAAATACGCCACTGTGCATTTTTGCTCATTTTGGAGTCTTTGCTGTGTATCATTGTTTTCTGTCTGATTTCAATTCAAGTTTGAAATATAATTCAAAAATGAAAAGGTTATTCTGGATTTTTTTTAAGAGGAGAAGGAGTATCAATGAAGAAAATATAAGAAAAATCTTGGTTAAGTAAACAACACATATCCGGTAATTTATACTGAATATGTTCTTTTTTTAAAATCTGTTTCCTGAAGCTTTTTTGAGCAGTTCTCTCTGTTAACTAGAAATGAAATCAAACCTAAAATATGGTTGACTCTTTTCCATAACCAAAATACATGACTGTGTTATGAAATCAGTGCTGTTTCTTGTGTTAATTAAACTTTTGCACACTACTTTTCATTGAGTACCCTGAGAATGTTTCTTATTATCAAATAATACAATTTCTATAACCCCTTTTTAATTGATTGATAAGAATCTCAGAACTAAATTAAGTTATCAATTATTCTGATACAACAGTTTTATTTTTCTCACATGATCAGTAATAAAAAAGCCTAATAAACTTATTACTTGATATGTATTTGTTTCCAGCTTTTAGCTATTATGAGCAAAGATGTTAAAAACATGCTTGTAAGCATACCATTCACATTAACACCCTTCAGAAATGAAATAGTTAGATATAAATCTAACCAAATATGAATAATTTCTATATGGAAAACCACAAAATTCTGATGAAAGAAATCAAAGAACTAAATAATAAAGAGATGTTAATGGATAAGAAGACTCAATATTGTTAAGATGTCCGTTCTTTCCAACTTGATCTACAGATTCAATGCAATCCTAATAAAAATTCCAGCAAGTTATTTTATAAATATCAACAAAGCAATTCTCAAGTTTATATAGTGAGGCAAAAAACCCAGAATAATCCAAACGATGCTGATGGAAACGAACCAAGTTGGAGGACTGACATTGTCTGCCGTTAAGACATACTATAAAGCTATAATAATCCAGACACTGTGGTAAAGGTGAAAGATCGCACAAACAGATCAATGAAACAAAATAAACAGCTCCAAAATAGAGCCTCCAAAATATAACCATCTTTGACAAAAGAGCAAAAGCCATACAACAGAATAGTCTCTTCAAGTGGTGATGGAACCAATGGGCATCGCATACAAAAAAACAAATCAGATACAAACCTTACACATGTCACAAAAATTAACTCCAAATGGTTTATAGCCCTAAACATAAAGCACAATACTATATAACTCCTAGAACATGGCACAGGAGAAAACTTAGATGACCTTGGGTATGACAATGCCTTTTTAGACAGAAAACAAAAGACATATCATGAAAGAAATAATTGATAAGCTGGACTCCAATAAAATTAAAACAAAACTTCTGCTCTTCAAAAAACAATGTCAACAGAATTAGAAGACAAGCAACAAACTGGAGGAAATATTGTAAAAGATACATCTAATAAAGGATTATTAACCAGAATATAAAAAGAATTCTTAAAACTCAACAAGAAAGCATACCCAGTTTAAAAATGGACAAATGACCTTCATAGAAATCTTATTAAAGAAGGCATACAGATGGCAAACAAGCACATGAAAAGATATTCCCTATCAAATGCCATGAGGAAAACAAAAACCATAACATAAATGTTAGACTACTATTCACTTATTAGAATGGCCCCAAATCAGAACACTGACCACACCAAGTACTGGGGAGGATGTGGAGCAACAGGAAGTCTCACCCACTGCTAGTGAAAATTCAAAATGGTACAGCCACTTTGGAAGACAGTTTCTTTCAAAACTAAACAGACTCTTACCGTACAATCCATCAGTCATGCTCCTTGATACTTAGAGGAGCTGAAAACTTCTATCTACACAAAAAACTTGCACATGGAGGTTTACAGGAGCCTTACTCGTAACTGTCAAAACTTGAAAGCAACCAATATGTTCCCAAGGAGGTGAATGGATAAACTGCAGCATATCCAACAATGGGAAATTAATCTGCACTAAACATAAATCAACTATTAAGCCATGAAAAAACATGGATAAACCCTAAATGAACATCACTAAGTGAAGGCAGGCAATCTGAAAAGGCTACATACTGTATGATTTCAAATATGTGACATTCTGGAAAAGGCAAAACAGTGGAAACAATAAACAGATTAGTGGTTGCCAGGTGTTGGGATGGAGGGGAGGAGGGATGAATAGGCAGAGAACAGAGGATTTTTAGGAGTGTGAAAATTCTCTGTATGATACTATAATAGTGAATACATGCCATCATACATTTATCTAAACCCATAAAATTTATAACACTGAGAGTGAGCCCTAAAGTAAAGTACAGATTTTGGGTGATTATGATGTGTGAGTGTATGTTCATCAGTGGTAACAAATACACCATTGTGGTGAGTAGTGTTGATACCGGAAGAGACCATCCATGCGCTGGGGCAGGGGGTATATAAAGCCATGGCTAAGTCAATGAGAAATCTGCGTACCTGCTTCTCATTTTTTTGGTGAACCTATAACTGCTCTAAAAAATAAAAAGAAGGTGAAGGGATTAAGAAGTACAAATTGGTAGTTACAAAACAGTCACAGGGATGTGCTGGGAACCACCCTGCCTAGTTTCAGAAGCTGTAACCCTCCATGGCTAAGGCTGAGTAAAGAGACCTTGGGAGCATAAGCCACTAAGGAGACAAAGCTTATCTTCCTGGCAGGGGTGCTAGACTCCGCCCCCTTTACTTCACACTGCTTGGCTCCAGACAAATGACTGGTTAGCCAATGATGGGTAAGATTCCTCAAGGAAGGGATGACCTAAGACAGGCATGGTTGTGAAGGGGCCCCAGAATTTGGGGGCTATAGAAAACAGGGGTGATGGACCCTCACGCCTTGGCTTTGACATAACCTGAGTTCCCATTCTGTCTGTAAGAAGTCTCCTGATCTCTTGGCTGCCTTACTTCCTCAGCCTGATTTAAGCCTGAAACAATGACAGAGGGCGGTGCAGCCCTACGCTGGAAAGGGCAGTTTCCCCAGGTGATCAGGCCTGAGAAAGAATACATAAAATCCTGTGAAACCTGCTTTGCTATGAATGCCCTCAATTTTCTGATAAGGGTCCAAGCATAAAATGAGTTTGTTTCTCAAAGTTTTATAGCCCTTTAGCTATCTGACCCTGACTCAGAATAAGCCCTCATAGTTCTTTGTATGTTACCTATTGTTTGATCCTTACTGCCTGACAATGACTGATGTGCTTTACCTATATTCCTGCACAAATGAACCCAATAAAAGCCCACTGAGGAACAGGCTCCTGGCCCTTCTCCCTTGAGAGATCAGCCATCTTTCCTCCCCAAGCAGATCATGTCTTGATAGACTTATTCTCATCCGTGACAGCCAGGGGGCAGGGGCAGCTCTGCAGAGGAGCCCCCCTGCCCCCACAAGGAGGTAAAGTACAGCATGAGGAACATAGTCAACAATATTGTAATAACTATGCATAGTGTCAGATAAGTATTAAGACTTATCGGGAGGATCACCTTGTAAATGATATAAATGTCTAAACTGAACTTAATATAATAAATTATGTCTTTAAAAATAAACTAAATAAATGCTTGTACATCTTTTCCTGTGCATATTTATACACGTTTTTGTTGAATATACCTCTAGGAGTAGAACTGTTGAGTCACATAATGTGCCTATGCTCAGCTTTAGTGGGTAACTGTCAGAAGTTAACATTGGAAAACAAGTTTCCCAAAATTGTTGAACCAATTTATGTTCTCAGTAGGAATTTACAGGTGTTCCACATAATCAATATCTTTTTTTAATTATATTTTATTGATTATTCTATTAGTTTTCCCATTTCTCCCCCATCATTCCCCTCCACCTTGTACACCCCCTCCCACCCACATTCCCCCCTTTAGTTCATGTCCATGTGTCATAAGTTCTTTAGTTTCTACTTTTCCCACACTATTCTTGCCCTCCCCCTGTCTATTTTCTATCCACCGTCTATGCTACTTATTCTCTGTACCTTTTCTCCCTCTGTCCTCCTCCCACTCTCCTGCTGCAAACCTTCCATGTGATCTCCATTTCTGTGTTCCTGCTCCTGGTCTAGTTGTTTGCTTAGTTTGCTCTTGTTTTAGGTGTGGTTGTTAATATCTGTGAGTTTGCTGTCTTTTTACTGTCCTATTTTTTTATCATCTTTTTCTTAGATAAGTCCCTTTAACATTTCATATAATAAGGGCTTGGTGATGATGAATTCCTTTAACTTGACCTTATCTGAGAAGCACTTTATCTTCCCTTCCATTCTAAATGACAGCTTTGCTGGATGGAGCAATCTTGGATGTAGGTCTTTGACTTTCATGATTTGGAATACTTCTTTCCAGCCCTTTCTTGTCTGTAAGGTCTCCTTTGAGAAATCAGCTGACAGTCTGATGGGAACTCCTTTGTAGGTGACTCTGCCTTTATCCCTTGCTGCTTCTAGAATTCTCTCCTTCATTTTAATCTTGGCTAATGTAATTATGACGTGCCTTGGTGTGTTCCTCCTTGGGTCCACCTTCTTTGGGACTCTCTGAGCTTCCTGGACTTCCTGGAAGTCTATTTCCTTTG
>PVKU01014464.1:0-22987 GCA_004027475.1 Anoura caudifer | reverse complement strand
GCTTCTTGTCTTGTGCAACACCACTTACCTTAGCTCCCTGAATGCACCCTGGGCTTTGGGGCTCTCCCTGAACAGGCCCCACCTGGGGGGATCTGTGTGCCATGGTGACACAGGGTCAGGCCTCTCCTACACCCCAGTCCACTAGATCCATCTCCCCTCCATCCCTACTCAGTTCCCTTCCACACCTCACAGGCAACATGCCCCAAAAGGAATCATTCCATTACGTTTTCCTTAATTAAACTAGAGCCTCCGTCTGTAGTCTCCCTCAGTAAATAGGACCACAGTCATTACCATGCTCTCAACCTTAGCACCTCTAGACCCTCCTTCCACTGCGCCTCCACCAGCAGTCAGTCACCACACCCTGTAGACTCTCCCTCCGGAACAGAGCAGACATGAACTTCTTCACTCCACCAGCTGGGTTCAGGTTACCCTCCTCCTGAACTGGTCGGTCTGGTCTCCCAGCCTCCAGTCCTGAAGACCCTGACCTTTCTCTCCAGAGCAGGCGCAACAAGCCCGTCACAAGGCAAATCTGGTCATGTCCATCCCTGGCAGGGTGCCTCTCCTGCAGGACAGACCTCCTCTGACGTCAGCCTACAGCCCCTTTGGCCTCAACTCTGAATCCTCCCTGTTCCGTGTGAATCTGCAACGTTAACTGCCTCCCCTCTCCCTCCAAACACCCCCCCACCCCACCCCCGCACTGATGCAGACTGCGATGAACAAATTCACACCAACTACAGAAGTCCTGTGGAGAAAAAGGGACGGCATGGCCGATCTCTCTAAGTAAGAGGGCCCCAACCCCTGCCTGGACAGGCTGTTATTGCTTTTCTTGGTACTTTACATTGAGTATGGTCCTCACTTACTATGCACAGGTTTGCTGTAGGTGGTTACTTTTTACAGATAACAAAGTAAAGAATGTTGCTAATTACCTCAAAGAGCAGGATGTTGCAGACCAAGGGGAAAAGTGGTTGAACTGGTTACACCCCATACTGGGAGTAAAAACTTGGGAGGTTTAGCAGACTTTAGAGATATGCAGTAAGGTTACTTTAAAGACATGCAGTAAACATTTGCTGCCTCAATCCAGGGCGAGGGAGTTTTAGCAAAAGCAAGTCTAAAAGCAGCCTCGGTACAATGCAGGCCTGATTCCCCAAGGGAGAACCTATCTGTGGGCGTGGGTCCTGTGTGTCAGATCTCGCTCCCCACTGGACTTTCAGAGTGGGGGCTGGGCTACATTTCCCACTGCCACACGGAACAGTCCCCTATACCCCATTACTTAGCAAACACCTGTAATCTTCCAAGACTCAGTTCAGTTATGTGTCAAGTATGTCAATTAAAAAAAAAAGACAGCTCAAACAGTAGCCCACTCTCTGAAACTGGCCATGATTTCGTTCCCAGGCAGGAGCTGGCCATCCTCCCTTCGCATCCCACAGACTTCTCCCTCAGCACCGGAAACACTTCAGTGCACTGAGTGTTTGCTTGTCTGCGTTTCCTAACTAGAATGATTTCCACTACAGCCCACAGCAGGGCGGGCGGGGGGTGCGGAGAAAGTCAAGCAAAATGCAGTATTGCTTCAGGTAAACAAATAGTCCAGGCATAGGGCAGCTCCAGGACTTGTCAGTTTACCCAGCAGCCCATTGGTGCCATCGAAGGCGAAGGCCTTGTCACCTTCCAGCCCCCGCCACATGCACTGCCAACCTCACCCAACATTGCTGCTGTCTGTCTGTCTGTCTGTCTGTAACAGATCCAGGCAGACCCCCAGACCCACGATGCCCATTGAAAGAGAACACCTGTCTCTGTGTGTCTTTTCGCTTTTCTTCTGTAACCTTATCTTTTGGTAATGTTTGATTTACAGAAAAGTCACAAAGACCCTCCCACAGTCTCAGTTTCCCCTGATGTTATTATCTCCCATCACCGTGGTACGTGGTCAAAACCAAGAAAGCATGCATGTGTCACTATTAACTAAGCTGCGTACTTTATTCAGATTTCACCGGTGGTTTTTTTTTAAATATTTATTTATTTATTTATTTATTTATTTATTTATTTATTTTTAGAACGGGGAGGAAGAGAGGGAGAAAGAGAGGGAAAGCGACATCAATGGGTTGCCTCTAGCACACGCCCCAGCCAGGGACTGGTCAATAACCCAGGCATGTGCCCTGACTGGGAATCCAACAGGCGACCTGTCACTCAGTGGGATGATGCCCAACCAGCTGAGTCACACCGGCCAGGGTTCACCAGTGTTTTCCTTAATGTCCGCTTTCTCTTCAAGCATCCAATCCAGAACATGCATTTCATTATCCATCTCTTTAGTCTCCTCTGGTCTGTGACCATTCCCAGTCTTTCCTTATTTTTCATGAGTGATATTTCCAAAGAGTACAAATTAGGTATCTTGTAGAATGGTCCTCAAATTGAGTTTGTCTGATGTTTTCTCATGATTTGACTGGGGTAATGGGTTTTTTGGAAAGATTACTACAGAGAAGTGTGCTTCTTATCAATCAGGGGCACTTGCTGTCCACAGGACATTACTGGTGATGATATCTCTCTCTCTTTTTTAAAAAAAGGTTTTATTTATTTATTTTTAAACAGAGGGGAAGGGAGAGAGAAAGAGAAGGAGAGAAACATCAATGTGTGGTTGCCTCTCACATGTCTCACACTGGGGACCTGGCTCACAACCCAGGCATGTGCCCTGACTGGGAATCAAAACAGCGACCGTCTGGTTCACAGGCCGGCACTCAGTCCACTGAGCCACACCAGCCAGGGCAGATGTGTCTTTTTAAAGCCTTCCCAAAAGCCCTGGAGAGGATTTCTGCTTATGCCTCATTGGCCAGGATCCATTGGCTATGATATCAAGGTAATAAAATCCTTATAGGAATTAAGGAGAATATCTTTCCTCTATTTTCTGAAACAATTTTGCAAAAATAATATTTTTTTCTAAATATTTGATAGATCATAAATATTTGATAGAACTTATAAGTCACACTATTTGGGCCAGAGTTTTTCTTAATAGAAAGACTATTAATTACTAATTCAATTTAATTTTTTGTTATCATCTAATCAGTTTTTCTTTTTTATTGATTTTAGAGAAAGAAAAGGAAAGAGAGAGAAACATCAGTTTGTTGTTCCACTTATTGATGTATTTTGTATGTAGCCTGACCGGGGATCAAACCCACAACCTTGGCCCATCAGGATAACACTCTAAGCAACCAAGCTACCAAACCAGGGCTAATCAATTTTTCAATTTATTTTTAAACTGGTTTTGATAATTTGTGTCCTTATAGGAATTTGTTCAATTTGTCTAAATTGTCTAGTTTGTTGACATAAAGTTGTTTGCAATATTCCTTTTTAATCCTTTTCCATTTCTGCAGGATCTGTGATGATGTCCCCTCTTACATTGTTCATTTTGGTGATTTGTCTGTTCTTTCTTCTTTTTATAGTCAGTCTAGCTAAAGATTTATGTTGCTCTTTTTCAAAGAACAAATTTTTGGTTCCATTGATTCTTCTCTATTGTTTCTGTTCATTATTTGATCAATTTTCACTTTGACCTTTATTATTCTCTTCCTTCTATTTACTTTGGTTTCCTCTTCTTTTTTTGGATTCCTGTTGTGGAACCTTATTACAATAAATATTTGAAGCTATAAACTCTTAACACACTGCATCCATAAATTTCATACATTGTGCTTTTGTTTTCATTCAGTTGAAGGTATGATGCAGACCCCGGCTCATGGAGTCCACCATTGTGGATAAGATATGAGACAAATTCACATGGACATCCAAGTCCTGTGGAGGAAAAGGGACAGTATGGCCACTCTCTCAAGAGGAGAGGGCCCCGTGCCCTTGCCATGACAGGCTTTTATTGGGTTTAATTTGCACAGGAATACAAGTAAAGTTCATTAATCATTGTCAGGCAGTAAGGATCAAACAATAGATAGCACACAAAGAACTACGAGGGCCTATTCTGAGTCAGGGTCTGTTAGCTAAAGGGCTACAAATTTGGGAAACAAACTCATTTCCTACTCAAACCCTTATCATTTAATGGAGAGCAGGTTTCACAGGATTTTATGTATTCTTTCTCAGGCCTGATCACCTGGGAATCCGCCCTTTCCAGCACAGGGCTGCACCCACCACCAGCATTGTTTCAGGCTTAAGGCATTCTCTCAGGATTAAATCAGGCAGGGTAACTAAAGCAACCAAGAGATTAGGAGACTTCTTGAAGACAAAATGAGGACTCAGACTATGTCAGGATAGCCAAGGAGCAAGGGTCCATCACCCCCTTTTGCTGTAGTCCCCCAAGTCCTTCCTTGGGGCCTCCACATGATTGTTCCGGGCTTAGGTCATTCCCCCCTTGGGGAATCTTACCCATCATTGGCTAACCGACCAAGCATTGGGGACCAGTTATGGATGAAGCAAAAGGAGCAGGAGTGGCCTCCTGCCAGGGAGATAAGCTTTGTCTCCTTAGTGGCTTATGATCCTAAGGTCACTTAGCCCCAGCCATGGGGGGCTGCAGCGCCTGAAACCAGGCAGGGTGGTTCCCAATAAAGGTATTTTCTAATTCCCTTTGTCATTTCTTTTTTGATCCATGAGTTATTTAAGAAATATATTATTTAATTGTCAACTATTTGGGTATTTTCTAAATTTCTTCTTATTCCTTATTTCTAATTTAATTTCATTTTGAAAAGTATACATTTTATTATTTCAATCATTTTAAATTTATTGAGACTTTTTTATGTCCTAGAATATTCTACAGAATATGTTTCCAAATAAAAAGTAAGCTAAAAAATAGTATGATAAAATGCGGAACCTGGAAAGAAGTGACTATAAATTTATTTCAACATTGCTCACGGTGGGGAATCAATAGGTACTATCTAAAAAAGAGAGAATAAGATATAGTATATAAAGTTGTGGTCACAAAAATAACCACTGTATCTAAAATAGAAACCTATCAAATATACCCCCACACACTCCTAAAGCAGATAGTTCATACAGGAAAAGTTCACTTTTAAAGTATTGACAAAAAGCTATTTAAAAAGTAGTAAATACTTTTTTTAATGTTGTAAAAAATTGTATAATAATAGAAGTGTGACTAAACATATTCGTCATATCAAGAAACATAAATGGGCCCTGATTGGTGTGGCTCCGTTGGTTGAACAATGTCCTGCAATGCAAAAGGTCACCAATTCCATTCACCCAGTCAGGGCACATACCTGGGTTATGGATTTAATCAATGTTTCTCTCCCTCTCTTTCTCCCTCCCCACTCTCTAAAAATCAATAAACAAAACCTTTTTTATTTTTATTTTCATTTTTTATTAAATATACTTTATTGATCATGCTATTACAGTTGTCCCACTTTCCCCCCTTTATTCCCCTCTGCCCTGCACAGCCCCTCTCACTTACATTCCCCCCCTTTAGTTCCTGTCCATGGGACATACTTATAAGTTCTTTGGCTTCTACATTTCCTATACTATTCTTAACACACACACCCCATATATTTTCTACCATTTATGCTACTTATACCCTGTACCTTTTCCTGCTCTCTCCCCTTCCCACTCTCCTGCTTATAACCCTCCATGTGATCTCCATTTCTGTGAGTCTGTTCCTATTCTAGTTGTTTACTTAGTTTGTTTTGGTTTTGGTTTTAGGTTCAGTTGTTAATAATTATGAGTTTGTTGTCATTTTACTGTTCATATTTTTTATCTTCTTTTTCTTAGATAAGTCCCTTTAACATTTCATATAATAATGGCTTGATGATAATGAACTCCTTTAACTTGACCTTATCTGGGAAGCACTTTATCTGCCCTTCCATTCTAAATGATAGCTTTGCTGGATAGAGCAATCTTGGATGTAGGTCCTTGACTTTCATGACTTGGAATACTTCTTTCCAGCCCCTTCTTGCCTGCAAGGTTTCTTTTGAGAAATCAGCTGATTGTCTTATGAGAATGCCTTTATAGGTTATTATCTCCTTTACTCTGGCTGCTTTTAAGATTCTCCCTTTATCTTTAATCTTGGGTAATGTAATTATGATGTGCCTTGGTGTGTTCCTCCTTGGGTCCAACTTCTTTGGAATTCTCTGAGCTTCCTGGACTTCCTGGAAGTCTACTTCCTTTGCCAGGTTGGGGAAGTTTTCCTTAATTATTTGTTCAAATAAGTTTTCAATTTGTTTCTTTTCTTCTTCTCCTTCTGGCAACCCTATGATTCAGTTGTTGGAATGTTTAAAGATGTTCTGGAGGTTCCTAAGCCTCTCCTCATATTTTTGAATTCTTGTTTCTTCATTCAGTTCTGGTTGAATGTTTCTTTCTTCCTTCTGGTCCACACCATTAATTTGAGTCCCAGTTTCCCTTCCCATCACTGTTGGTTTCCTGTTCATTTTTCTTCATTTCACTTTTCATAACCTTCATTTTTCCTCTAATTTGCAACCATATTCAACCATTTCTGTGAGCATCCTGATTACCAGTGTTTTGAACTGTGCATCTGATAGGTTGGCTATCTCTTCGTCACTTAGTTGTATTTCTTCTGGAGATTTGATCTATTCTTTCATTTGGGCCATTTTTTTTTTTTTGTCTCAGTGCACCTGTTATGTATGGGGGGTGGAGCCTTAGGTGTTCAGCATAGCGGGACAACCCAGGTCGCTGGGTTGTGACGCTGTATGTGGGGGAGGGGTCCAAGCAGGAATAGTGCCACTGGTTCTCCTCTGCTGGTTTTCAGTCACTTCCCCCACTTCCCACAAGCAAATTGGGCCCTTCTGGTGCTGATTCCCAGGTGGGTGGGCTTGTGTACATTCTAGGACCCTGTGGGTCTCTCCAATGAACTCTCCTGTGAGGTTGGGGGTTTCTCCTGCTGCCTCAGCCCCCACAGGTGTTTTTGATCAGAGGTTTGAGGCTTTATTTCCCCACACTGGAACTCTGGGTTTTGCAGTCTACCTTGCTCCCCAGTTGTTCCTCCCAGTTTATCTGCACATGAATGTGGGACCACCTGGACCACCAGCTGCTTCCTTGCCTCAAGTTCTCTCCACCTAGCTGCCCATCTCCACCCCTCCTACCAGTCTGGGTGAGTGTTTCTTCTTTAACTCCTTGGCTGTCAGACTTCCATACAGTTCAATTTTCTGTCAGTTCTGCATCCTTTTCACTTTTAAATTTGTTGTTGTCCTTCTTTTGGTTGTTCAAGGAGGCATAGTATGTCTACCTATGCCTCCATCTTGGCCGGAAGTCAGTAGGCTTTTTTTAAAATAAAACCTTTTTTAAAAAAAGGAAGCTTAAAAAAAGACATATAAATTGTCTAAATTCATTCTATTCAAAGATTTTCAGATTGAATCCCATGCAAAGCCCATAATTACATGGCGTATATAGGAGACACACCTAAAACAAAGTAACTAAGAAAGGTTGAAAATGAAAGGTCAGAGGAGCACTAGACAAATAAAAATAAAAATAATAAAAAGCTATTGCCTTAATATCAGATAAGATAGAATTCAAGGCCAAAAGCATTTAATAAGACAGACTGAAAGAGTGCAATATACAATGAAGCTACAAATTCTCTATACCAAATAACATTGTATTGATATTCATAAAGATAAAACTATTGGAAGTACAAGGAGAATTCAACCAATATACATTAATATTGGAGATTTTATTTTACCTTTCTTTGGTTGAGTGGACAAAAACTAAGTTAAAATGCACACACACACAATGCTAACCCTGAGAAAAGATAATATTTATCCTTTGCACACGCTCATGAAACACTCCCCAAAATCACTCATATATTAAGCCACAAAGCAAGTAAATGTATAAAGTTACAAAAAGTAGAAATAGAAAAGCACAAAGCAATAAATCCAGTAATGAATAATATTATCTGAAAGGTACTGTAAAAACAAAACTGCCACTGAGAAATTAGAAAGCTCTCTCAAACCAATCTTTGGTTGAAGAAGAAATCAAAACCAAAATTGCTAACTATTGAAGAATGTATTAGAATCTAAGAGCTAAAGCTGTGCTCCAAGGGAAGTTCCTAACTAAAAGCTTACAGACAATGAATGAGGTAAGTAAGTGTCTGTAGCAAGCAGACTTTTAAATGTCTCCTCTAAGATTTCTGTCTTCTGGTTATTTAATCAAACACTAATCTCAGTACTGCTAGGGAAGGATTTTGTGGATGGAATTAAGGTTGCTAATCAGCTATCTTTAAAATGAGATTATTCTAGATTATCCAAGTAGAGAGATGGGGTGAAAGATGCAAAAGAGTTTGCTAGAAGGGGAGGTTAGAGATATTTGAAGCATGAGAAGGATTGGAGCCCCCTTTGCTGGCTTTGAAGTCAGAGCAAGGGGTCCAAGGAATGTTAGCCTCTAGAAGCTGAGAACAATCCCTGGACATCACCAGCAAATGGGAATGGGAATCTCAGTCTTAGAACCACATGCACCTGAACTTGAATTCCACCACAGCCTGAATGAGCCTAGCAGCAGATTCTCACCCGGAGCCTTCAGGTAAGAACCTAGCCTGTCAACACCTTCACTTCAGCCTTGTGGAACCCAGAGCTGAGAAATCAGCCAAACCTGCTAAACTTCGGACCTACAGGACTGTGAGATAGCAAAGGTGTGTGGTTTTAAAGCCATTAAGTGGTAATTTGTTATGGTAGCAATGGGAAATTAATACAGCATCTAACTTAAGAAGTTAGAAAAAGAATAACCAAATAAAGTCAAGGAAAGCAGGTGGAAGGAATTAATAGAGTTAGAAATAGAAAATTATTAGGGCTTCCAGTAAAGATTGAGGCACAGGTAGACCTGCTTTGCCTCATTGCACAAACATAAGAAGGAACACAACCAGCTTAAAAGTGAAAAAAAAACAAAAAACAGAACTTCCAGAAAAAACACCCATAAGTGTACAGAAGTCCCACAACCAAAGATTTAAATAAGCCATATTCATCTAGATGGGTAGGAGGGATGGACACAGGGAGTCCGAGCAGAGAGGACACAGTGTGGCAGCAGCGGGCAGAACAGGTGGTCTCACATTCACGTGTGGTGGATAAAAATCAGGGGGACACCTTGTGAGCAAGTGATCCCAGCCCCAGGCCAAACCTCACAGCCTAGGGTTCCAACACTGGGAAAAATAAACCCTCATAACTTCTGGCTATAAACCCAGTGGTGGTTGGGGTGGCAGAAGAAACTGCTGGTCTCTCAGAAGAGCCCAGAACTTACATAAACCCACTCACTCTGGGAATCACAACCAAGACAACAACTGGAGGGGTGCCAGTCACATAAGGGAAGTGGGTGAAGTGACTGGGAAAGGGAAGAGTGCCAGGCAAGCTCCTAGAAATCAGCCAGCAGCAGCATTGTCCTGTCTTCAACTCCTTCCCTATACCTAGAGCCACAAAGGAGTGAAGCAGGTTGCCCTGTCCTGGCAAATACCCAAGGCTCCACCCCATACAACTTAACAGGTATGCTAAACAGGAGATCAAAGGATCTCTACCTAGTACACAAACACAGGGAGGCTGCCAAATGAGGAAACAAAGAACTATGGCCCAAATGAAGGAATAGAACCAAATCCCAGAAAAAAAACTAAGCAATGAGAAGATAGCCAACCTATCAGATGCAGAGTTCAAAATACTGGTGGTCAGAATGCTCAAAGATCTCATTGAGTACAGCAAAAGCATAAGGGGAGAAATGAAGACTCTACTAAGGAAATAAAGAAAAATTCACAAGAAATCAACAGTGAAGGGAAAGAAGCCAGGCTTCAAATTAATGATTGGAAGGAACATAAGGAAGAAAGAAATAATCAACCAGAACAAGATGAAGAAACAAGAATTCAAAAAAAAATAATAATAAGGAAAGTTTAAGAAGCCTCTGGGACATCTCCAAACTTACCAACATCTGAATCATAGGGGTACCAGAAGGACAAGAGGAAGAGCAACAAATTGAAAACTTATTTGAAAAAATAATGAAAGAGAACTTCCATAATTTGGCGAAGTAAATAGATATAGAAATCCAGGAATCCCAGAACAAGCTGGAATTATCTGTTCTGGGAATTCTAGACAAGCTGGGCCCAAAGAGGACCACACCAACACACACCATAATTAAAATGCCAAAGGCTAAAGATAAAGAATCTTAAAAGCAGCAAGAGAAAGGCAGAGAGTTACCTACAAAGGAGTTCCCATAAGAGGGCCAGATGATTTCTCAAAAGAAACCTTACAGGCTAGGAGGGACTGGCAAGAAGTATCTAAAGTGATGACTAGCAAGGACTTACAAACAAGATTACTCTATCCAGCAAAGCTATAATTTAGAACCAATGGCAAATAAAGTGCTTCCCAGACAAGGTAAACCTAAAGGAGTTCATTATCACCAAGCCCTTATAATATGAAATATTAAAGGGTTTTATTTAATGATGCGGACACCAGCTAGCAGTGTCCGCATCATTATGGATGAAATAAAACATACACACAGAGTACCAAGTCCAGTGGAGGAAAAAGGATGACAGCGTGACTTTTCTCTCAAGGGGAGCAAAAGCCACGGCCTCCGCCATGACAGGCCTTTATTCTATATCTCCTCACATTACAAGGTGGTCCTCACTCACTCTCCCAAGTTACAACAATGGAGCCAATGCCCCAAATCATATCATAGAAGAAGGATATTAGCAAATGAAAAGGTAAAAGTGGTTTAGCTGGTTACACTGATCCCTGCGAGGTTTGGCATGGATTTTAGGAAGTTAAAGTAAAAGCAAGACTCTAAGCAGCCTAGGTATATTGCAAATCTGATTACCCACGAGAGAACCTGTCTGTGGGCATGGGTCCTGTGCATCTCTGAGTAGGAGCTGGGCCCACGCCACGCAAAAGGGTCTGCCACAATTTAAGAAAAATATCAAAACTATGAACATTAAAATAACAATAAAGTCACAACTATCAAAACTGAACAAACTGAAAAAAATAAACTAAGCAAACACTAGAGCAGGAACAGAATCATAGAAATGGAGACCATTTGGAGGGTTATCAGTGGGGAGGGGGACGGAGAGAATAAGGAAAGTGGTACAGGGATTTAGAAGGATAGTTGGGTAGGTACAGAATAGCAAGGGGATGTTAAGAACAGTACAGGCAATGGAAAAGCCAAAGAACTTATATGCACCACCCATGGACATGAACAAAGGGAGTGATCGCTGGAGGGAAGGGGGTACCAAATGGAGGGGGGCAAAGGGAGAAAACTGGGACAATTGTAATAGCATAATCAATAAAATATACTTTAGAAAAGGAAATGATTAGGGGACAAACAGAAAGCCATCACTCCATCTGCAAGCCAGTTAAACTATAGTGAACCCTACATAATCTGGCAGAGAGTCCAAAGCATTTCCTCAATTTCATGAGACTCTCCTGGGCCAGTGGCCAAGGCAGGGCAAGGCCATGAAGGACAAAATGCATTTTCTTGAACAGGAAAATCCTTTCCATAACAAGCAAGCGTGGGTCCACAAATAGCCACCTTTGTAATCTCTAAAATGGAATAAGCCCAAGTCGTAGCTGGGCCGCAGAAGCTTTTTCCTCTCCACAGTGAAAGTCAGGAGTGTCACTCACTCTCTGCTGCCACACGGTCTTCTGTCTCCTGGGCCGTGCTCTAAAATAATGATTACAATTGTAGTGTAGTAAATATATACACATAGTAATGTAGTTATTTAGTATCATTATCAAGTACTATGAACTGTACATAGTTCTGTGCGCTATACTTTTATACAACAGTCGGTGCAGTAGGCCTGTTTCCACTATTGTTACCACAAACACGTGAGTAATGCATTGTGCTATGATGTTACAACAGGTATGATGTCATGAGGCAATAGGAGTTTTTCAGCTCCGTTATAATCTTATGGGACCACTGTCATATATGCAGCCCATTGTTGACTGAAATACAGTTATGAGGCATGTGACATAATTTGTTTCAGCATCTGAATGCAGCATCTTCCCAGTTAAAAGTATTGCAATAACCAAAAAGTAAGTTTAATGTGTAAAATGTCCTATATCATTAATGAGGTCAGTTTTTATGATATGAATTGATTTTTAATGTAAGAAGGGCCATGTGGCTCTGACCCTGTCCGGTTGATCTGTGTAACTCTCTTCTTTCTAGCTTTCCTATCTTCTGCACTAGAACGTTTGCTTTTATCTGCCAGCTGCCAGACCTTTCATTTGCTCTCATTGGTTTTGTCCAACACTGGACTAATCTTTTTTTTTTTTTTTTTTTGGTGGGAGAACAATAAAAGAGTTAAAGTGTTAGCTAACCTCATAAATGAAAAAAGAAAGTAAAAATATAAATGCACAAAACATGCAATGACTAGTAGGAAGTTAACCACAAACTCAGCAAATGTAAAAAGAAACATGAGGCTACTTTACTCAGCTCCAAGTAATTAAATTGGAAAATCTGGATGAAATCAATAATTTTCTACACAATGTAAATTATCAAGATAGATGGAAAATTGAAACTAATTGCCTTAAAATAAATAGGGAAAGTTGTCAAAAAGCAAACCCCCCAAAGAGCACCAAGCCCAAATAGTTTCACAGGGTTATTCTACCAAACTTTAAGAGATTAATTACAATGTTATTTAATTGTTTTAGAAGGTTTTTTTAAAAAGCTTCCTTTTTCAAAAATCAATAATATTGATACCAAATGACAGGGCCAGCACAGAAAAAGAAAATAACAAACCAATCTCACAAGATTTGTCAATTCACAAATACCATATAAACTATTATCAAATCAAACCTAACAGAATTTTTCAAAGATAGCACACCTTAGACTATGCCAGGATTTCTCAATGGCTGCACTATTGCTGTGACCAGACATTGCCAAATGTCCCCTGGGGGACAGAATCACCCTGTTTGGTTTGGTTTGGTTTGGTCCCAAATTACTTTATTTGAAGGAACAGTACAAGTGAAGAACATAAGTGGATGATGGGTACAAGCTATAGAAAAGGTAAAGGTCTACCTATGCCTCCAACATGCACACAGTGCCTTGGCAACCAGGGAAGTCACCCCCGTGGCAGTGGGAAGGCAGCCTGAGGCTGAGCCCTTGTTGCTGTGTCCCAGCATCTGCTTGTCAAAGAAATGCTTTGCCACGTCAGACTCAGGGCCCCCAACCTGCTCAAGTTGGTTACGTGGTTGCCTAGTTCTTTGATGGCTTTCACCTGCTCATCCAAGAAGTGCATGTCACTGGAGTCACACAAATGAGGATCATCTTTTTCAGTGACCAGTTTGTGCAGGTCCAGTAGTGACTGATTCACACTTTTTTCTGAGTGTAACACACACTCCACTGCATTCAGCCCACTCTCCCAGCCATCACAGTCTGGTGTCTTGATATCCTGAAGGAAGATTCGGCCACCTTGTTGGTTCTGCAGCTTCTTCACTCAGCACATTCTTTCTCCTCATGAGATTGGTGAGGAATATATTTGGCAAGGTTCTTCAAAGCCACATCATGGCGTCAAAGTAGTAAGACACGGACAGGAAAGAGTAAGAAGCATAAAACTCCAGGTTGATCTGGCAGTTGATGGTGGCCTCCAAGTCCTGGTGGTAGTTCTGGCACGCCTGCCAGGTGGACATGGTTGTCATGATGGGTGGCTGAGGACAGGTGGCTGAGGACAGGTAGTTTTGAGGTATTGGGGCAGTGGTGCAGCCCTTGGGGTGGTCCGAGGGCACTGTGAGGAGGTGGCAGAAGGATGGGTCATTGGTTCCATCAAGCATTGTTGAAGCAGGAAACCATGGTGACTGTCGGTGAAGACTGTCGAATCACCCCCTGCTGTGAACAACTGGCAAGTGACCCACTTCTATCCAACGATTCATGAGACATCTGCTAGGGGGAGGCAATTGGAGGAAGTTTTTCTTTCTCCAAAAAGAGAGCTATGGAAAAAGACCCCCTCTCCCTTCTTTCTTTCCCTCTGTTAGCGTTTGGATATGAAGCTGAAAACTGCAGCAGCCACCTTGCTATCAGCCTAAAGATGAAAGGCAAGGTGGAAAAAATCCAGGTCTTTGATAACATCCTTGAGTCACGGACTCATGCAATTCAGAAGACTGTGTGAACTCAGGTCTTCCTGTGATGCAAAATAAAGATGCGCTACATTATTTAAGCCCATGTGACTCACTTAAGGAAGAAAGTACACTGTTGAGACCTGGTGAGTCCAAAGAATAGAGAAGAGAGTGAGAGAGAGAGGGACAAGATGTCTCCTGTCTGGGGAGGGAAGGGTCAGGCTGGAAAGCAGGCACGTAAATGAGGGTGTTGGTGGGAAAGAAGCAAGATGGCACCTTTGCTGTCCAGTTCATCCTGTCACAAGCCCAGGACTCATCTGCTGAAGTCCCACAGGCCCAGAAATTTTCGCCTGCATGGCACACTGGAGCTCCTCAACCTCCCTGTTTTATCAGATGGGGAAACATAAACCTGGAGAGGGGCATGAGCCCAAGATCATAAAGCAAATAAGAGTACACTTCTGGGTTTCTGACATCCAGCCAAGCAACCTTCCCATTTGTATTGTCTGTTCCCTGTTTAAAAACCAATAGGGCTCCCTCTGGCCTCACAATCAAAACTTCCAGGACCTTCCTTTCTCACCTCTCCTACATCAATCCCAACCCATCCTGCTACACAAATTTTCTTCCTTTGAAGTCATCCTCCTCTCTGCCTCTAGCACTGCTCTCGTGGCTTTCCCCAGCCAGGACCTAGCAACCAGATAAAGGCTCTCAAATAGTATTTGTTGAATGAGAGAGTGAATGAATGAATGAATGAATGAACTTTCTCTCCTTAAAATCTTAATTCAGTTCCTACTCCCTCTATGAAGCCCACTGAGATCTAAATCTGCTCTCACAGATTTCTCCTTTCCTTGTGCATTGGTGATAAAATTCAGTTCTCAACAGCTTCCTATGTCTTAGCTTTCTGTCCCTAACTAGATTGTTCATTCTTCAGTATTCATGTATATAAAATTTAGCTCCCAGTCCTATGCTGAGAGTTCTATTTCTAGCTGTATAACTCGGGAGTCACTAACCTTTCTGAAGTTGTCTTCTCGTCTTTAAAAACAGAAACGATCCCTTGCCTGCCCATTCATAAGGTTGTTGAGAATGGCCTGCCCATTCATAAGGTTGTTGTATGTGAAGAAGCACTGGAAACTGAGGTGGTGTTATGACAGTAGGTGCAACAATTGTTGACTGATTAAAGAAGCCAAGAATCAACATTTATTGAAAACCTGCCAAATTTCAAGTAGAAATTAACTGTCATAGCACCATTGTAGTTAAGAAATACAGGGCCATTTTTGCCTATCTAGTGATCATTAGCCTTTTTTCAAATATCAGCACCCCAACTTTTCTTTGGGGGAAATTGTACCACTCTCCATCATGTATTTTGTGTGGGCTTCCACTAAAAGACAAGCTCTCTTGGAGCTCCAAGGGAGGGCATGTGGCCTATGCCTCAGCTAAGCTGCATGTCCCATCCCTCTGACCACAATTAGTTCAGGAGCCTGTAGGCAATCTAACCCAGACCCTCATGTTGTTTATGGGGACCTTAGGGTTGAGGGTAGCTCCACTGTCTGGTCTCAGGACTATGGGAGATGCAGGAGGATCCCCTGAGGAGTGATCCTATCTGAGAATAAAGCCTATAAAGAAGCAGGACTGAGCGATAAAGGGAAGCCTAGTCTATGTAACATCCATTAAAATCCTGGATGCAGCCATGCCTGAAGTCATCCACTTACATGAATCTATAAATTCCCTCCCCCACCCCACCCCAAACAAATTTGAGCGGGATTTTTATGTCACTTGCACACAAAAAGCCTAATTAAGACAATACTTGAGACTAAGGCAGTTTTTTAAATATGATCTACTGATTATACTATTACAGTTGTGCCATTTTCCCCCTTCACTCCCCTCCACCCTGCACACCCCCTCCCACCCACATTCCCCCCTTTAGTTCATGCCCATGTGTCATACTTATAAGTTCTTTAGCTTCTACATTTCCCACACTATTCTTGCCCTCCCCCTGTCTATTTTCTACCTAACATCTATGCTACTTATTCTCTGTACCTTTTCTCCCTCTCTCCTCCTCCAGCTCCCCTGTTGCTAACCCTCCATGTGATCTCCATTTCTGTGGTTGTTCCCGTTCTAGCTGTTTGCTTAGTTTGTTTTTGTTTTAGGTGTGGTTGTTAATAATTGTGAGTTTGTTGTCATTTTACTGTACATGTTTATCTTCTTTTTCTTAGATAAATCCCTTTAACATTTCATATAATGACAGCTTGGTGATGATGAACTCCTTTAACTTGACCTTATCTAAGAAGCACTTTATCTTCCCTTCCATTCTAAATGAAAGCTTTGCTGGATAGAGCAATCTTGGATGTAGGTCCTTGACTTTCATGACTTGGAATACTTCTTTCCAGCCCCTTCTTGCCTGCAAGGTCTCTTTTGAGAAATCAGCTGACAGTCTGATGGGAACTCCTTTGTTATCTCTTGCTGCTTCTAGGATCCTCTCCTTAATTTTAATCTTGGGCAATGTAATTATGATGTGCCTTGGTGTGTTCCTCCTTGGGTCCAACTTCTTTGGGACTCTCTGAGCTTCCTGGACTTCCTGGAAGTCTATTTCCTTTGCCAGGTTGGGGAAGTTCTCCTTTATTATTTGTTCAAATAATTTTCAATTTGTCACTCTTCCTCTTCCCCTTCTGGTACCCCTATAATTCAGATGTTGGAGTTTAAAGATGTCCTAGAGGTTCCTAAGCCTCTCCTCATTTTTTTTTTAATTCTTCCTTCTGTTCTCTTTGGTTGTTTCTTTCTTCCTTCTGGTCCACTCCACTGATTTGAGTCCCAGTTTCTTTCCCATCACTATTGGTTCCCTGTACATTTTCCTTTATTTCAACCAATTCTGTGAGCATCCTGATCACCAGTGCTTTGAACCAGTGCATCTGATAGGTTAGCTATCTCTTTGTTGCTTCGTTGTATTTTTTTCTGGAGCTTTGATCTGTTCTTTCATTTGGGCCTTTTTTTTTTTTTTTGTCTTGACGCTCTTGTTACTTAGTGAGTGGCAGAGGCTGAGGTGTTCACTAGGGCGAGTCAACCCATTAGCTGTGTTGTGACACTGTGTATGGGGCAGGGGTCTGAGAGGGAACAATGGTGCTTGCTCTGCTCTGTGCCGGATTTCAGTCATTTCCCCTGCTTCCTACAAGCAAACTGGGCCCTTCTGGTGCTGATTCCCGGGTGGGTGGGTTTGTGCACATTCTAGGACCCTCTCCAATGAACTCTCCTGTAAGGCTGGGAGTCTCTTCTGGCACCTCAACCCCCACAGGTATTTTCAATCGGTGTTTTGAGGCTGTATTTCCCTGTGCTAAGACCCTGGGTTGCACAGTTTCTCTTGCTCCCCAGTTTCACCTGATTTATCTGTGCACAAATGTGGGACCACACTGTTCCGCCAGCCGCCTTCTGCACCATATCCTGCTTCAAAATCGCCACCTCACTGGGCCTGCCCTCTGCTACCTTGAGCACCCACCAGGGTCCGCCAGCCGCAGGTCTGGATGAATGTCTATTTTAACTCCTTGGTTGTCAGACTTCCACAAGGTTCAATTTTCTGTCAGTACTGGTTGTTACTTTGTTTCTAAATTTTTGTCCTTATTTTGGTTGTGGGAGGAGGCACAATATGTCTACCTATGCCTCCATCTTGGCTGGAAGTCCCCAAACACCTAACTTTTCTATTTTAGTACACAGTTTTAAAAAAAATCTTTTCCTGTACACAATTTCACTTAATGCTCAATAACCCTGAGATGTAGGTACTAGTGTTACTCTTTAATCTAGGTACAAACCTGAAAACAAAAGAATGATTTCTGAATCACTTGTATAGAAGAAGAAGCCACGATCTAAATAGATGTCTTTGTACTTCATTCTCTGTACCACACTGGGCTGGGGGCTGAAGGGGGAAGGAGAATGCCTTTTCCTTTTTACCTCTAATAGCCTGTAGCGTGTTGGGCACTAAAATCTTTGTTCATTCAGGAGCATCTTTATGTGTTAGGCTGAATACACAACAATGAAAAAGGCTGTGCCAGGTCCTGGCTGGTGTGGCTCAATGGATTAAGTTGCTGGCCTGTGAACCAAAGGGTTGCTGGTTCAATTCCCAGTCAGGGCACATGCCTGGGTTGCAGGCCAGTTCCCGGCAAGGGACACACAAGAAGCAACCATACATTGATATTTCTCTCCCTCTCTCCCTCTCTCCCCCTCTAAAGATAAATAAACAAAATGTTTAAAAATAAATAAATAAAATCTTTTAAAAAAAGGCTGTGCTGGCTCCTGAACTCACAGAGCTTATATTCTAAAGGAGACAGACAGATAAATTGCAACGATATGTGCTGCAGAACGATATACTAGGAAATAAGAGATCAAAGAAAGCACTTCTGAGACATTAACATTATTGAATGCATGAAGAGCAACCCGCTGACGGATATCAAATTTAAATAGTTTCTTTGTTGGCCATTAGATTTTTTTTATAGTTCTGACTAAGAATGCCCTTTGAACTTTATGTTGCTGAGGCAAAGCGTAGAGGCGAGTCATAACGAAGAATTCTTTCAATTATTATTCTTTTGACCTTGCCTTAGCTCTCAGGGTCACCCATATCCCATGACCACGCCCGTTCTTCTTCCCGGGGCTTCCTGCCTGCGCAGGCGCAAGACAAATTGCCTTTCCTAGTGGAGGGCGCGGAGCCCACCACCAAACGCATGCGCCCCAGACCCCTACGCGGGCGCGCGAGCGTTTGCCGTTTCTCAGGGCGGAGCGGTGGGCGGGAACTGGGCGGAGAGGCCCACGCTGGGGTGTGCATGCGCGCGCGCCTCAGGCGGGCCAGAGAAGCTGGAGTCCCTGGCACGTGATCCGGGGCTGGCTTGGTCGCTTGGTGGTTCCGTCTGTCTGTCGGTCCGCGGGTGCCATCATGGCGGACGCGGCCAGTCAGGTGCTCCTGGGCTCCGGTCTCACCATCTTGTCCCAGCCGCTCATGTACGTGAAGGTTCTCATCCAGGTATGAGTCGTCGCCATTCCCTTCCCCACCGGGCACCCTCTGCGGTCGCCGCTCCAGCTCCTTGGCCTTCAGCCCCACGAGATGCTGCTCCTTTGCTACCCTGTCTTTTCCCACGGGCAACTTCCACTGCCTGCCGCCCTCCCGCTGCCTGCGGGCGTGCTCGAGTTCCGGCCCCTCCGCCAAGCGATGAGGCCCGCTCCATACCCAGTACCCAACTGCCGCCGAGCCCTGCCCGGTGGCGCCTCTGAACTTTGTTTTTTCTTCCCTGAGGTTGATCTTGGCCGGTCGCCACTAAGAGCTTCCCAAACCTACTCTTTCGCCCCTCTGAAATTAGCATTCACCTCCTTCCCCGCCTCCAACTCAAGATCCAAAATCTGTTGAAATTTGGAATTAGAGGGGAACCAACATTTTATTAGCATTATTTTTATTTTTTTGCTACTGTTACTGCTGCTATTCTGTCTTTTCCTAGATTTTAGCACCAGATACCCAGATAAACACAGGAGCTCATTCAGAAGTGATAATGAAGTGGTGGCCGAGTCAGAGTCAGATTTCGGAAGGATCCCCTGGGCGCCCTCAACAACAGCAGCCCATGTGGCTCCTGACAGTGAAAACCACATCTGTCTGAGCTGGAAATCAGTTCAGCTGAAAGAATTTTAGCTTGTTTAAGCAATATATGTTAGTTTCTAACCTGCTGTAAAATAATTCTTAAATGGTATTTATATTCACGAGCAAACAGGCCAGGTTTTAGTGGTAAACTGATAGGTCGTATATGCAGTTGTCTTTGTAAATTTCCCTGTGATGAGCAGGTCATTCATTTTTTAAATCTTTGTTGAGAAACCTTTGCATCATTACATCATGCATTGCGCCAAGGAAGGGAGCGGCTTTTAGAACCCCTCCTTGTCCACACAATCTACCTTTCTGTCAAAAATATGCAGCACACTAGGGAGGACCACATTTCTTATTCTTGAGTTGATGCTAATCTGAATTAAGTTATTTCAACCAAGAACAAAGATTTTGATTGGATTGAAAAGTATACTGTGTTGCCTAAACCAGAATTGGCACATTTGTAGCTACATAGTATCTGTGCGGGTAGCATTTTATGGTGAAGCTGCTACAGCCCATTGCTAAGTACTTTACCAGAAGGTTCTCCAGTGGCAGTCAGAGCTCTAAATGTGTTGCCAAGTGTCTCAGGGGTTTCTGTGAAATTCCCAGATCTGCAGTTGTTTGGGTTTTTGTTTTTGTTTTTGTTTTAAGATTTTATTTATTTATTTTTAGAGAGAGGGGAAGGGAGAGAAAAAGAGGGAGAGAAACATCAATGTGTGGTTGCCTTTCACGTGACCCTACTGGGGACCTGGCCCGCAACCCAGACATGTGCCCTGACTGGCATTCAAACCAGCGACCCTTTGGTTCACAGGCCAGCACTCGATCCACTGAGCCACACCAGCCAGGGCTCAGGTATGCAGTTTTTACAAACAGTTGTACGATGACACTTTCAGGGGGCTCAGTTGGGATTTATTTAATTGAGCAGGTTAACAATCATCAGTAGAGCCCAAACTATGTCCTACTGTGTTTTCATTCTCCCAGGTATCTCTTTAGTACTAAAAAGACTCAACTGTAGAAATAACATGATAATCATTAACTCTAAAATGCCCTTCATTATATTGTTAATGACAGTCTGCCCTTTAACGTGGTCTTAGTTTACAGTTATTTCCCAAGTGAATTTTCCAGCTATGTCTGCATTTGCTTTTTGAGTGTTTTATCTTACTAACCAAATATGAAGTTGATAGCTCAGATTTTGTCCAGCTATATGAAATGTGCTCGATTTTCTTCAGAAAATATTGTTGAACCTCCTCAGTAAATATTTGCCTTCCTAATACAAAGTTTCCTTATTCTGTTTTCAATTTGATGTTAGTCTGTCTCAGCTAAGTAGCTTACTTTATAGAATTTGAACCAAAAGAAAACCAGTCTTAACAGTTGACAAAAGAAAAACTGACAAGGATGATGCTTCATCATTGCTTTGGAAAACATACACTGCATTTTAACTTGTGTTAAATATTAACCCTAATTTTGTTCTTAATTCAAGACCTTGCAACCAAGGCATTCATGGGAATATTGCTTAATATTGATATATTCTCTCATTTTGAAAGGTGGGATATGAACCTCTTCCTCCAACAATAGGACGAAATATTTTTGGGCGACAAGTATGTCAGCTTCCTGGTCTCTTTTCTTATGGTAAGTGTCTTTTATTTATTTGGAGTTGGTTGGCATTGAGGATCATGACAGGCAGGAGTTACCGAAAGAAAATATAGAGAAAACATGTTTTCTTGAAATATATGTCACCATTTTCTTCAACTAGAATTTCAACCTCTGACTTGTTTTTTAGCTCAGTACATTGCCAACATCGATGGGAAGCGTGGGTTGTTCACAGGCCTGACTCCAAGACTGTGTTCAGGAGTTCTTGGGACTGTGGTCCATGGCAAAGTTTTACAGGTAAGAATATCAGGTAACCCCCCAACAGATTTAGATTATCTTTTTTTTCTTAAGATTTTATTTTTAGAGAGAGGAGAAGGGGGTGACAAAGAGAGGAAGAGAAACATCAATGTGTGGTTGCTTCTCATGCGCCCCACCACCAGTGACCTGGCCCGCATCCCAGGAACATGCCCTGACTGGGAATCAAATCGGTGACCCTTTGGTTTGCAGCCTGCATTCAATCCATAGAGCTAAACCAGGCCGGGCTGGATGATCTTTTATGCAGTTTGTTCTACTGATCATAAGCAATTCCAAAGATATATTTATAACCGTGGCCTTTCTTTATCTTGATAAACATTTACATGAAATACCTATTCTTAATTCTTTCCTGGGAAGCAGGAGGAATTTGTGCAAAATGAAGTAACTGATTTTGATATACACAATCTTCTTCCTCTGAACTAGTTTTTCTGAGTAAACATTAAATACACTTATTTGATCTCCTGGACAGAAATTAAATACATTTATCTGATCTCCCTGTAGCTTATTTTATTTCTGTGAAGGAGGAAAGAAGCTGATTGGAACATTATTTCTTTCCAAAGTTATTTTCTTCTTCTTTCTAGAGTTAACCTGTAGTAAAATGATTTCTGTTACAAATGTATCTTGAACAACAACAACAAAAAGAACAAGATAAACATAAAAGTCAGGATAGTGTTTATCTGTGGGGAGAGGGAGAGAAGGAGGGACCAATGCATGGGGGTTCTAGGTAAAGAAAATGATTTTCCTTGACCTGGATCATGAGTATGTGATATTTGCCTTTTCATTATTTATTGCATTGTGTGTTTGTATTTGTACACTGCTTCCATACCTGTGTTGTATTTGCATAAATTTGAAAGTTTTTTCTTAAAGATTTTACGTACTTATTTTTGGAGAAAGGGAAAGGGAGGGAGAAAGAGAAAAAAAACATCGAATCAGTTGGTTGCCTCTCACGCACCCCCACCTGGGAGCCTGGCCCACAACCCAGGCATTTACTTTGACTGGGAATCGAACCAGTGACCTTTTGGTTCACAAGCCAGTACTCTGTCCACTGAGCCACACCAGATAGGGCTGAAAGTTGTTGTTTTTTTTTAAAACCTCACTTAAAGTATACATCAACTGCAGGATAGTGGTTACTTTTGGGAAGGGGAGGTGAGGGTACAATTTAGCTATATTTGTGGCATTTATTTTAAAAAGGCAAGAGATCTTAAGCAAAAAAGGCAAAATGTTTAACATCTCTTTAACCTTGGTGGTGGATATGTAAGTGAATTATTTTCTTAATTTTTCTGTATGCATGAGATATTTCATAATGTTTTTAAAAACATCAAAGCTACATTTCTTTTTTTTAATTATATTTTATTGATTATGCTATTACAGTTGTCCCATTTTCCCCCCTTCATTACCCTCCACCCTGCACACCCCTCCCACCCACATTCCCCCCTTTAGTTCATGCCCATGTGTCATAAGTTCTTTAGCTTCTACATTTCCCACACTACTCTTGCCCTCCCCCTGTCTATTTTCTACCTACCATCTA
>PVKU01014463.1:0-22993 GCA_004027475.1 Anoura caudifer | reverse complement strand
ATCCTCTTATTAATTCACAAATAAAATAATTTGTCCTCATAAATAGTTATGCCTAAATAATTTAATGGAAACCTATGCAATGATAAAGAAAAAGGTTCTTGAGAATACAATATTTCCAATGTAGCATATTTTATGTTCTTATTTATGAACACAGTAACTAGAATTCCTATGTTGGGTGAATAATTTAAGGAACCCAAAGAAATCAAAAACTTATAAATGTTAAACATTAATATCCATCAAATATACATTTTATAGTATTACTAACATGTAATAAAACTCTCACATAACCAAGTGGACTGGTGATTCCATTCATTATGAAGACAAATCAAAAATTCAAAAATCTGAGTTTTTCTTACTTCACTGCTTACCTTAAGCAAATTATACTCAATTATGACCAGAGTTTCCTCATCTGTGACAATGAAAAAACTTATCTAGAAACAATAGAACATGATTAGGGTTTACTTGATTCAGCATCCAGTTGACTTTTATTTGCTAAAAGTACCATATTTACAACAAATCTCCAAATCTATCCAATGTTTTCACTATTAGTTCATTTTCTGGAGCTATTTCTACTTCAGAAAGTTTATCGTCTCTTCAGCTATATCTTGACATAGAAAACAGCACATCAGGCAAATAAGCACAATGTGCACCTCACCTGGACCATCTCCCAACTTTAATTACACCCACCTTGGTTGGGATTCTTGGGGAAGTCTTTCCTAATTATATAGTTCACACTCATGCCAGATGGTGCAATCAGTTATGGTAGAGCTTTGCTTAAGAGATTCTAAGAGTGAAATGTCTCTGCTTAGGTATTTTTGCCTAATGAAAATTTATCTTTAGAAGAAAGTTGTCGTCTTGGGCAAACCCAAAAGGGAACACCTCTGGATGGTCACATGTGAAGAGGGGTGTTTGGAAAATGGTATCTACATTGTTAGCTAGGCTGTCTAGAATGTGAGTACATAATAGATATTGTGGTTTATTCCCCAGTGTATCCATTATATCCCGGGAGATTTTGTGAGCAAATTATGGTAATTCATTTTCCTAACAACAATTAACTCAGGAAGAGCATGTGACCCAACTGTGGCTGTTGTAGGCATAATTCTAAAATGACCCCCCACAGATGTTTTACCTCAATCCCTGAATCCTATAAATATGATGAGATATCACCCGGATGATTATGTTACATTATTTGTCTTGTTTGGTTTTTTAAAAAGGGTATACTTAATCTAATCACACAACTCCTTAAAAGTGAAATGCTTTCTTCAACTGATGGGGGAAAAGAAAGTCAGAGAGATTCAAAGCACAAGAAAGATTCAAGTGAACTCCTTGATGAGGAAATGTAGTCAGACCCAAGAGCTGAGATCAACCCCCAGCTGAGAGCCAGCCAGGAAACTGTGACCTCAGTCTTACCACCACAGGGAACTAGATTTCACAACCTGAATGAACTTAGGAGTCGACTCTTCCTCAAATCCTCCAGATAGCAGGCCAACACAGCCTTCACATTGACTTCAGCTTTGTGAAGCTCTAAGCAGACAACTCAGTAGAACCTACCTGGACTTTGTCCTATAGAACTGTAAAATGAGTGTTGCTAAAAGCTACTAGGATTGTGGTGATTTCTCATGACAGTGATATAAAAATCTGGGTTCTGAGGAAGTTTTATTACTTCTACAAAAGAGCCACAGGGCAAAACTGTGACCCTTCCTTCTTAGAATATTGCTCTGTCTGAACGTAATGCCTATAGCTGACTTGATGTACGCAATTATGTGGATGGCATTCCTAAAAATAAATCACCCTGACAATCACAGAATAACCCCTACTACTATATAAGATTATTTGAATGTGGAGCAAACCTAAGTCTCCGAGCCACTAAAGAAACTAAACTTGCAGTCCACTCTATCTCTGGTATTACTGATATGTAAGATAATAAATTTCTTTATTCTTGTAAATCAGTTTTAGTTGGGGCTTCTGTTACAAAATATTTTAACTGATAGGTTTATTGACATACAACTACAAATAGTACTACATTTAACTTACAATTTTTGACTGTATAATAGTGCTAAAGCAATATGTTTTCAGTAGAAACTTTACTTTGAATTTCAATATTTTCCTGGGCTAGTTATACACATTATTATACTCTCTCATGCTGGGCAGCAGCAGTGAGCTGAAGCTTCCAGTCAGCCATGCGATCATGAGGGTAAACAGCCCATACTTGACAGTGTACTGTGTTGCCAGAATTTTTTCAATATTGTGTTATGTGTTTTCCCACTCCATCGTGTATACAAAATGCCTGTCTGTGTGTTCTGCTTCTGGTGAGAAGAAAAAGGCTATTACTGTTAAGATGAAACTCAAGATAATTGCCCAACTGTCCATTAATGTAAGTGTTCTGAGCATTTTAAGGTAGGCTAGGCTGAGCTATGATGTTTGGTAAGTTAGGTGTATTGAACACATTTTTAACTTACAATATTTTTAACTTACAATGTGTTTACCAAGGTGTGTACAATATGTAACCCCGGTCTTTCTCTGAGGAGTACCTGTAGTGTAGTTACATCTGGAGATACATAAAAGAGCATTGCACATTGAAATGAGAGACTTGAGATAACATGTCCACCTGCAGTTGTATAATGATTTAATTTCTCACACATTTAAGAATGTATCCAATGTTCTTCTCATTTTAATCCACATACCTAATGAAATAGAAAAACATTCAAAACATAAGATTATATGGAAGCTATCCCTGTGATGATGAAATATTTCTAACTAATACCAATACACATGTTTGAGAAATTTAAAGTTTGGTCAGTAAAAGTGATCATTTATTTTCATAGTATGAAATACCAAATATCACCAATACTTGGAAATTTGTATCCAGTTAATTATATAAGTATGAACATAGACAAGATTATAATTGATACAGAGATCTGAAAGTCAGCATAAAAGAGGTAGTTAAAACCACACTAATGGGTATCCAACATGAGGGCTGAAAGAGAGAAAAAGAGTGCCTGTAGACAGGAAAAACTCTCACAAACAACCAAATTAAAGATTTGTAGGCAAAGGAGGAGGAGCTTGTGAAGGAACAATAACAAAATTGGTTAGGCATACATGATTAGAATCAGAATAAACAAGGTCAGTGAAAATATTGCTGCATGGAATATCTGAGATTTTCCTGGCTATGTTCTCCTCCAGGACTTTAATGGTGTCAAAACTTATATTTAAATCTTTTATCCACCTTGAATCTATTTTTGTGTACAGTGTAAGTTGGTACTTAAGTCTGTTTCTTTCTTTTTTTTTTTTTTTTAGCATGTAGCTGTGCAGCTCTCTCAACACCATTTGTTGAAGAGGCTATATTTACTTCATTTTATGCTTCTGCCCCTTTTTTCCAATATTAATTGACCATAGAGACTTGGGTTTATTTCTGGACTCTCTGTTCTGTTCCATTGGTTTCACCGATATGTCCCCTAGAACAAGGGACATAAAAGAAAGAACAAACAAATGGGACTTCATCAAAATAAAAAGCTGTATGGCTTTTTATTCTGTATGACTAAAGAAAACAGGATTAAAATGAAAAGAGAACCAACTGTATGGGAAAACATACTTGCCAATGATACTTCAGACAAGGGTTTAACCTCCAAAATATATAAAGAACCCACACAACTCCACTCTAAGAAGACAAGCAACCCAATTAAAAAATAGGCAAAGGACTTGAACAGACACTTCTCCAAGGAGGACTTACAGAGGGTCCAGAGACACATGAAAAGATGCTCAGTATCACTAGCTATCAGAGAGATGCAAATTAAAACCACAATGGGATACCACTTCACACCAGTCAGAATGGCCATCATAAACAAAGCAACAAACAAGTGTTAGAGAGGTTGTGGATAAAATGGAACCCTAGTGCACTGTTGGTAGGATTATAGACTGGTGCAACCACTATGGAAAACAGTATGAAATTTCCTCAAAAAACTAAAAATGGAACTGCCTTTTGACCCAGCAATTCCACTGCTAGGATTATGTCCTAAGAACCCTGAAACACCAATCCAAAAGAACTTACGCACCCCAATGTTTATAGCAGTACAATTTACAATAGCCAAGAGCTGGAAGCAACCTAAGTGCCCATTAGTAAATGAATGGATCAAAAAACTATGGTACATTTACACAATGAAATTCTATGCAGCAGAAAGAAAGATGGAGCTCCTATCTTTTGCAACAGTGTGGATGGAACTGGAGAGCACTATGCTAAGGGAAATAAACCAGGAGGTGAAAAACAAATACCATATAATCTCACCTTTAATAAGAACCTAATCAACAAAACAAACAAGCAAGCAGAATATAACCAAATACACTGAAATTGAGAACAGGCTGATAGTGAGCAGAGGGGAGAGGGGGGGGGATTATAAGGGAAAAGAGTGAAGGGTTTGCAGGAACAATTATAAAGGACACACAGTCAATAACAGGGAGAGAGTGGAAGAGGGAGAGAGGTGGGGAGGACTGGGGTGGTGGGGGTTGGAGGGAAAAGACAGAAAACTGTACTTGAATAACAATAAAAAATGTTTAAATAAATAAATAAAAAGAATAAACAAGGTCAAGAGCACAGAGGGTAGAGTTTTGAGAAGTGCTTGTCCAACAATCAGAAGTAGAGGAGAGATTCAGAAACATTAAGATAAAAAAGAATTCACTGAGTATTGTAATTAGAGTGCAATATTTTATTTCAGTGAAGATAATTTCATTTGTGAGGTAAAGGAGGTGGAGGATAGGCAGAAGACCAGTTGTGGGTTGGGCAGTGGGAGGGACACTTTATTTTCTGAGACAGAAGGGAAGAAAATGTACATGAACTCATACGTTTATCACAGTGGAAATACGCAAATGTGGGCACATGGAAATAATACAATAGCAGGGTACCTAAGCTGAAGTGAGGTGATTACAAGGAGGAACAGTGCTTAAGTGATTTCTTAAAACACCATCTTACACAAACATAATAGCTATTGATGTTCAGGAAATGGCACCAACCTCAAATGCAGCTATAAGAAAACAATTTACTTTTCTACAACTGTCATTAGAGATGGCTGCAGTGAGTGAACTTACAGGAATTTGGATATTGGGTAAATAAAACTGTCCATAAGGGTTAAACTATGTAATTACCTATAAGTGATTTATAGGCAGTCATCTAAAAGACAGAATTCCTGCCAAATGTGTAAGATTGGACTGTACTTTATTAAATATGTTAACATAGTTAATGAAAGACATTGAATGGCTACAGAAGTGGAGTAAAAAGGGAATCACCCAGGCAAATCCACCCAAACCCAGGGATGTATATGTTTTTCTTGCTGGCAGAGCTCTCCTGTTGGGAAAATCAATTGAGAAAATATACACCTAGAGATTATTATAATTCAACCTACAGGCAGAATAACATGAGAATTAAGAGAAAAAGATGACGTTTAAGTGATCAATGACATATGAGCTTTGAGGCAAAGAGGATAAAAATAAAGGTTATCAGGGATATGGAAGAATTTGCTACTGCTCTATAATTTTTTCACTTCTACCTGTTTTGTTTTTCCAACTATGTCATCAGGTTCTTTCTGGTCAATCTACATAGTAAGATTGTAAAGGAAAAGAAACTCTCAACATCAGTTGCTCTAGAGAGGGATTACAACATAAATCCATCAGGTCCACCATCAAAAATGCAGAATACATTCTTTCCCATGACCTTGCAGCAATTTCTGTCAATTTGGACCTTCACTTGGAATAGTATCAATGCTCTTCTGATTTTCACAATAGGCTTACAAAGTAGTCACAGCTGATGTCACTATTAACAACTAAGGGTAAGAACTTGAGGCTATGCAAAGAAGTAGTGATTTGTTCAAGATTACTCTACCTCTAAGAAACAAAAATGCAGAGCCAAGGTAGGAGAGGACCATCTTCATTTGCCTGACAAATGAAGTGTTAGATCTTCTTCTGGGCGCCAGACAAACAGAGACAAATAAGAAGACAACATCCTTAGCATCAAGGACATTATAGTCTAATACAGGAGTAGGCAAACTACAGCCTCCAGGCTAAATCCAGTACCCTGCCTGTTTTGTAAATAAAGTTCCATTGTAACATGCCCCCATCCTTCATCTCTATATTGTTGACAACAATTGTTGTTTTCTCTAATTGTTCTTTTCCAGCTACAGCAGAGTTGAATAGTTGCAACAGACCGTACAGCCTGCAAAGCCTGAAATATTTACTATTTAGCTCTTTAGAGAAAAAGTCTAGCAATATCTAGATTAATAACTCCTTGCATTCTTGCTCACTTCATGGAAATTATGTCTGTTTTTCTTTATGTTTTTAAGTTGATGTTATTAACTTGTGATACATTTTTAACTTTTTAATAAATCATTTCAAATGTACAGCAAAGTTATAGGAATAGTAAAAAAATTCCACATACCCTTTACTCAGATACAATTATTAATATTTGCTACATATGATTTGTCTCTAAATTATATTTTTATATTATATAATTGTATTTATTCCATATATTTATGTGTATTATAATTTTTCTGAATCATTCAAGTTAAAGTTGCAGATATCCTGCCTCTTGTCTGCTAAAAACTTCAGTGTATGTTTCTTATACAATCACAAAAATAATCAAAGTCAGAAATTCTAATCTTGAATAATATTATCTAATCTATTGAACTTTATTTAAATTTTACCAATTCTTTAATGATATCTTTTATAGCAAAAGAAAAAAAGCCTGGTTCAGGAACCAGTCTGGGTCCCATTTTATATTTAGTGTTTATGTCTCTTTTGTTTTCCCTAATCTGGAATGATTTATTAGTCTTTTATAATCACAATATTTTGGAAGAGTACAGGCCAGTCATATGTCCCTCACTTTAGATTCATCCAGTGATTCCTTACAGTTAGATTCAGGTTATGCATTTTTGTCAGGAATACTACCACATGAGTGTTACTGTATTCCCACCACTCCTTCACATCAGAAGGCACATGATGTGGATTTTTCCCATTATTGATAATGTTAACTTTGATCACTCAGTTAAGGTGATGTCTGCCAAGTTCCTCCACTGTAAATTCACTGAATTTTCTTATATAATTAATTAGTAATTTTTGATAAGCTACATTGGGACTATATAGATATCCTGTTCTTTATCAATGAGATAGTTTAAGTATTTGTTAGGATTCATACCTGAATCAATTGTCACCAAAGAATAGATTTTTAAAGACTTTAGTTATTTATTTATTTTTAGGGAAGGGTTGGGAGGGAGAAAGAGAGGGAGAGAAATATCAATGTGTGGTTGCTTCTCACGAACCCCCTACTGGGGACCTGGCCTGCAACTCAGGCATGTGCCCTGACTGGGAATGGAACAGGCAACACTTTGATTCGCAGGCTAGTGCTCAATCCACTGAGCCACACCAGCTAGGGCCCTAAGAACACATTTTTGATTTTTCATTGGAAAGGAATGAGTCAAAGAGGAAATGGACAGAGACTCCTTGGAACCACAGCATATTATGTCTGTGATAGACAGTCGAGCTGAGAACTCCAGGAACATTCCAGGCCAAAAAAGAAGAATTCAGTTATAGACTTTAAGGGAAGCAAAATTTTAAATGTGGAAGAACATACTGCTATTATAGCTAGATGGCCGTTAGTGAGAAGAGGAATACACCTAATTTGAAACAATTCATTAAATAGTTGAACTTCAACTGCAAAAAGAACTTGCACATACATCTTCGTCTAGTGAATGTTCCTCAAGAAAATCAAAGAGAACAGAAAAAATGTTAGGATCAAGAATTCAGCCTAAGATGCTCTGAGCTTTAATCTTTATCAAGAAGCAAAAACAAGGAGATCAAGGGTCTAGGGTCAGAATGAGCTCAACTAAGGTTGAGAAGCAACCCATCCATGGTTTATGCTCAGAGAGTAAAGAAGGATATTGTAGGTAAGGGGAAATGTCTTCCTCTGCTCATCTTAGTTTCTCCAGTTGTGGCCCTATAAATCAGACTGCCCAAAGACATTAACAAGAGAATGACAAACAGAAGGTTATTAATATGTGTGTCATGCGTATATAAATGGGAGTACTCAGTGAAGAGTAGCCCAAAGAGATAGTTAGAACTTGAGTTTAAATACCAATAAAAGAAAAGGAGTTTAGGGCTTTGGGGTAAAGAAGGCAAGTTACATGAAAAGGACCAGGAAAAGCATGATAAACAAGTGTTGTATAGTAAAGTTTGTTATGCAAATTTAAATTAGTGCCTTCTTCCCTGATAAGAGTTGCTAAGAGTCCTTCTCTTCCTGGCGAGGGAACTGGAGACATCCTACAGATGAAACTTTTTTTCACATTTTCAATTTTTTTTAAATATATTTTATTGATTATGATATTACAGTTGTCCCATTTCCCCCCTTCATGCTGCTCCACCCTGTACCTCCCTCCTACCCGCATTCCCCCCCTTTAGTTCATGTTCATGGGTTATACATATAAGTTCTTTGGCTTCTACATTTCTTATACTATTCCTATCCTCCCCCTGTCTATTTTCTACCTACCATCTATGCTACTTATTCTCTGTACCTTCGCCCCCTCTCCCCCCCTCCCACTCCCCTGTTGATAACCCCCCATGTGATCTCCATTTCTGTGGTTCTGTTCCTGTTCTGGGTGTTTGCTTAGTGTGTTTTTGTTTTTGCTCTTGCTTTTGTTTTAGGTGTGGTTGTTAATACCTGTGAGTTTGCTCTCTTTTTACTGTTCATATTTTTTATCTTCTTGTTCTTAGATAAATCTCTTTAACATTTCATATAATAAGGGCTTGGTGAAAATGAACTCCTTTAACTTGACCTTATTTGAGAAGCACCTAATCTGCCCTTCCATTCTAAAAGATAGCTTTGCTGGATAGAGAAATCTTGGGTGTAGGTCCTTGCCATTCATCAATTGGAATATTTCTTTCCAGCCCCTTCTTGCCTGTGAGGTCTCTGTTGAGAAATCAGCTGACAGTCTGATGGGAACTCCTTTGTAAGTAACTGTCTCCTTTTCTCTTGCTGTTTCTAGGATTCTCTCCTTAATTTTAATCTGGTAATGTAATTATGATATGCCTTGGTGTGTTCCTCCTTGGGTCCACCTTCTTTGGGACTCTCTGAGCTTCCTGGATTCACTGGAAGTCTATTTCCTTTGGGAGAATGGGGAAGTTCTCCTTTATTATTTGTTCAAATAAGTTTTCTACTTGCTGTTCTTCCTCTTCTCCTTCTGGTACTCCTATAATTCGGATGTTGGAACATTTAAAAATATCCTGGAGGTTCCTAAGCCTCTCCTCATTTTTTTAAATTCTTGTTTCTTCATTCTTTTCTGGTTGGACGTTTCTTTCTTCCTTCTGGTTCACAACATTGATTTGAGTCCCAGTTTCCTTCCCATCACTATTGGTTCTCTGTACATTTTCCTTTATTTCACTTAGCATAGCCTTCATTTTTTCATCTAACTTGTGACCAAATTTGACCAATTCTGTGAGCATCTTGACTACCAGGTTTTGAACTGTGCATCTAACAGGTTGGCTATCTCTTCAGCGCTTAGTCGTACTTTTCCTGGAGCTTTGATCTGTTCTTTTGTTTGGGCCATTTTTTTTTTTGTCTTGACATGCCTATTACATAGTGAGGGGTGGAGCCTTAGGTATTCACCTGGGGGGGGGTAACCTATGTTGCTCTGTTGTGACTCTGTATGTGGGGAAGGGATCCAAGAGGTAACAATGGCACTTGCTCCGCTCTCTGCCGGATTTCAGTCACTTCCCTGGCTTCCCACCAGCAAATTGGGATGTTCTGGTGCTGATTTGGGTTTGTACACATTCTAGGAGCCTGTGGGTCTCTCCAACAAACTCTCCTGTGAGGTTGGAGTTTCTCCCACTGCCTCCTCAACCCCCATAGGTGTTTTCAATCAGTGGTTTGAGGCTTCATTTCCATGTGCTGAGGCCCTGGGTTGCACAGACTGTCCAGCTCCCCAGTTGTTTCTCCCAGTTATCTGCACACGAATGTGTGACCCCCCGCTCCACCAGCCGCTGCCTTGCCTGCCCTGGTCCTCCAACCACTGCCTTGCTGCAAGGCCTCTCTGCTGGGCTGCCTGTTTCTGCCCCTCCTACCAGTCTGGATGAGTGTATCTTCTTTAACTCCTTGGTTGTCAGAATTCCTTACAGTTCAATTTTCTGTTGGTTCTGGTTGGTTTTGATTTTTAAATTATTGTCCTTGTTTTGGTTGTGTGAGGAGGCACAGTGTGTCTACCTATGCCTCCATTTTAGCCAGAAGTCTGAAACTTTTTTTTTAAATGTAAATTTATTTTGGGGTGGGATAAAAAAACTTATGTCCTCTTTTTAGGGCTTTACCTGCATCTCCTGGTTTTCAATAGCTTTTAGCTAGAAATAATACATATGCCCAAAGGGGCATATTTTGGAGTGCATGTTCAGGTACCCTGTCAATATCTATAAAGTATTAAGGATTCTACTAGTTCTTGCAGGAGTGGGAACCAGAATCCATCTCAAGCTGCCAGAACCAAGTTTGGCAAATATTATTGGATGTTCTTTGCACCCTTTCCCTCCTGAGATGGGCAGCAAAGAACATGACTGCAGGGCTTTTTCAGGTCATCACCAGCATGTTAATCAGAGTATGGTGCTAGAAAAAAAAAAAAAGGGATGGTACAAAACAATAAAACTTTAAAAAATTTAGCGATAATGATTACTTATAGTGGATTTACCCTCAATTTTTTATTGTGGTAAAATACACATCACGAAATTTATCAGCTTAATATTTTTAAGTGCACTCTTCAGTGTTATTAAATACTTTCAAATATTGTGCAAAAATTACCTCTATACATTTCCATAAATTTTTTCATTTTGTAAAACTGAAATTGTATACCTATTAAATAATAATTCCCAACTCTGCCTAGCCCCTTGAAACACCATTCTACTTCCCTTTATTTTTTATTAACTATTTTATTGTTGTTCTATTACAATAGTCCCTATTGTACTCCACCGTGACAGCCAAGCCCTCCTAGGAGCTCCCAAGTGCCCTTGAAGGCAGGCAGGCACTTGCCTACTCACACACACCCTGCACACTTGCCTGCACACACACTCACACATATTCTCACTCATTCTCTGCTGGATTTCCAAGTTGATTGCTCTGCTGTTCAGCTACCAGAACTGTCCGGTCTGGGACCTAGTGCACAGAGCTTCCAGCTACCCTACAGCTGTCTTGGATCCCCATTCTGCTGTCTGATTCTATGATCTTTACTACTCTAGTTACCTCAGAAGGTGGAGCCATTCATTATTTTATGGCTGGCTTTTTTTACTTAGCATAAAGTCTCCACAGTTCATACATATTGTAGCATGTGTCAGAATTTCATTTCTCTTTTTTTAAAAGATTTTATTTATTTACTTTTAGAGAGAGGTGAATGGAGGGAGAAAGAGAGGGAGAGAAACATCAATGTGAGTACCTTGATCGGTTACCTCCCACATGTTGCATAGCCCCACCTAGGGATCTGGCCCACAACCCAGGCATGTGCCCTGACCAGGAAGGAATTAAACCAGTGACCTTTTGGTTCACAGGCCAGCACTCAATCCACTGAGCCATACCAGCCAGGATTGTTTTGTTTAAGATGTTATTTATTTATTTTTAGAGAGAGGGAAAGGGAAGGAGAAAGAGAGGGAGAGACATCAATGCGCAAGAGATACAATGATCAATTGACTCTCACACGCCTCCAATTGGACACCTGGCCTGCAACTCAGGCATGTGCTGTGACTGACTTGAACCAGTGACCTTTCAGTTCATAGGCCAGCATTCAATCCATTGAGCCACACCAGCCAGGCTTACTGCTTTTTAAGACTAAATAACACTTCATTGTATGTATATAATACCACATCTTGCTTATCTCTTTATCAGTTGATGGACACAGGTTACTTCCATGTTTTAGCTACTATAAATAATGCTGCTCTAATGATAGGCATACAAATATCTCCTTGAGACCCTGCTTTCAGTTTGGTGGGTATATTCCTTAGATCATATTGTGGTTCTAGTTTTAGTTTTTTGAGGAACCACCACACTGTTGTTCACAGTAGCTGTAATATTTTATATTTCCACCAACAGTGCACAAGGGTTTCAATTTCTCCATATTATAGGAACCATTATAATGGGTTTGAGATAGATTCCATTGTAGTTTTGATTTGTATGTTTCTAACGATTAGTAATGTTGGTGATCTTTTCATGTTTTTGGCCATTTGTGAATTTTTCTTGGAGATATGTCTGTTTGAGTCCTTTGCTCATTTTTTGAAAGAAAAAATATTTTAATTCAATTAAAGTTACCGCAATTAAATTACTGCTGTTACTAATGACATATCTGTGACTGTTGGGCATTGCATTATTTTTTTATTTATTTAATTTATTTTTATTAAATTTATGGTGGTGACATTGGTTAATAAAATTATACAGGTTTCAGGTGTACAATTCTATAGTACATAACTGTATATTGTATTGTGTGTTCGCCACCCAAGTCAAGTCTCCTTCCAACACCATTTATCACCCTACACCCTCTTCTACCTCCCCACCATCATTTCCCTCTGGTAATCATACTGTTGTGTTTGCCTATTCATTTGTTTTGTTTAATCCCTTCACCTTTTTCACCCTGCCCCCACAAACCCTGTCCCCTCTGACAGCTCTCAGTCTGTTCTCTAACTATGAGACTGTTTCTACTTTGTTAGTTTATTTTATTCATTAGATTCCACATATGAGTGAAATCGTATGGTATTTGTCTTTCTTTGATTGGCTCTTCTCACTTAGCATAATGTCCTCCAGGTCCATCCCTGCTGTTGCATAGGGTAAACTTTCTTCTTTTTATGCTCTAGTAGTATTCCTTTGGGTAAATGTGCCACACCTTTGTTACCCATTCATTTACTAATGGGCACTTGGGCTGCTTCCTAATCTTGACTATTTTAAATAGCACTGCTATAAATGTAGCAATGTATATGGTCTTTTGAACTGGTGTTTCAGGTTTCTTCAGATAAATTCCCAGATGTGGAATGACTGGGCCATAAGGCACTTCCATTTTTTAATTGGGTTTTTTGGCTCTTTATTATTTAGTTTTACAACTTTTCTATATAGTCTGAACATTAACCCTTTATTAGACATATGATTTGCAAATATTTTATTCCATTCTGTGGGTTGCTTTTTAACCCTGTTGATAGTCTTTCCATGCACATTCTTTTTAATTTTCATCAATTCTAATGTGTCTAGATTTCTTTTGTTTCCTCTGTCTTTGATGTCATATCCAATAGGTCACTACCAAATCCAATATCATGAAGCTTTTTGTCATATGTTTTCTCCTAAGAGTATTATCATTTTAAGTCTTACATTTAGGTTTTTGATCCAGTTTAGTTAACTTCTGTATATGGTGTTAGTTCAGGGTCCAACCTTATTATTTTCCATGTGAATACCCAGTTTTCCCACCCCCATTTGTTGAAAAGACACCTTTCCCCATTGAAGGCCTTGGTACTCTTGTCAAAAATCATTTGACCATATTTGAGGGGGGTTATTACTGGACTCTCTGTTCTCTTCCATTGGTTAATATGCCTGTCTTTATACTTGTACCACACTGTTTTGATTACTGTAAGTTTAGAAATCAAGAATTGTGAGTCCTCCAACTTTTTTCTTCCTTTTTAAGATTATGTTGGATATTTGGTGTATTTTTAGAGTTTATATAAATTTTAGGATAGATTTTTCTAATTTTGCAAAAAAAATTGCTAAGATTTTGATAGTGATTTGTTTGAATCTATAAATTGCTTTGGGTAGTATTAACATCTTAACAACATACATCTTCTAATCCATGAGCATGAAATGTATTTCCATGTATTTTTGTCTTCTCTAATTTCTTTCAGCAGAGTTTTGGAGCTTCCACTGTAAAAATCTTTCACCTTTTTGGTCAATGTCTACATATTTTATTCTTTTTGATGGTATTGTTTGGAATATGGAATTGTTCCATATGGAATTGTTCTTGTAATTTCATTTTCAGATTGTTTATTGTTATTATATACAGATGCAGCTGATTTTTGAATTGATATTGTATCCTGCTATTTTGCTGAATTCACTTATTGTAACGGGTATTTTGTAGAATCTTCAGAGTTTTCTATGTACAATATCATATAATCTGTGAACAGAGGTAATTTTACTACTTCTTTTCCAATTTGGATTTCTTTTATTTCCTTTTCTGGCCTAATTACTCTGATTAGCACTTTCCATACAATCAGTGATAGCTTTAAAGAATTGTTGTAACTTTATAAGTTGTTGTGACTTCATAAATTCCCCACTGTTATAAGGCTTAAGTTTGATTTTATTTGTTTATTGTTTTGTTTTTCAATCTTTGCAGTTTATCAAGCAATCTTAAATTTTGAAGGCAGTGCTGAGGGGAAAAAAAGGTAAATGTATGTCAAATATTAATTATAGCCATTAATCAAAGGACATTCTTACATGTGCTCAGGAAAGCTCAAGTAAGTATGGAGTTTTCCTCATTGATCATTTGACCACACCCATAAAGTCCATTCATAATTCACTTTAAAGGAGCATTATATTTGAAAACAACTCAAAGAATGAAAATTAACATTTATTGAGTGCATTATCTATGATTTGACACCATCTATTCCCTAGAACAATTGTGTAATTTTTTTTTAATTTACAGAAGAGAAAAACTAGAGTTCAAATAGATTGGTGATGAATGTGTGACTTGGAAGTTAGAGGACTAAGATTAAAGCCCAGTTCTGATTCCAGAATTCTTTTCATATGCCATAGTACCTACATATTACTTACATACTAATAAGTATTTCCTTGAAAACTAAAAAAGAAGAAGAAATGGCTAAGGGTAAAAATAATTTGTAAAGTGACTGTTATATGCCATTCACATCCCTTTCAAATTTCAGTTGGATTATAAGAATTTTGAATCTGTGCAAAGAATCACTTAGTAGTAGCTATTATCTATTATTAGGAGTATTGCCTATTTATTTTTGCTCTAGAAAATCCACTAGCTTCTCTAAAGACTAGCTTCTCTAAATTCCTTCTCTAAAGGAAGGAATTTCAGTGAATTCCCAAAGACTATAGAAAGTATCGAATTCACACCAACTACACGGATACAAAAACTGAAGAGGAATAAAAATAAAAATGCATGTGATAGGTTTATGGGTTATTTTACTTTTTTAACAAATAAAAGTATCCCTTATTGCTATTATCTTTGTTTATTTTATAATAAATAAACATCAGGAAGAAGAATATTACAGTGAAGTTTGCTTCTTGATTGCACTTTTAGCCTCATTTTAAAAATTACCATCCTTATGGACAAGAGACTGATGGATGCCAGAGATGAGGAGTTGGGGGCTGGGTGAAAATGTGAAGGGATTAAGAGCCACAAATTGATAGTCACAGAATGGTCCTAGGGATGTAAAATACAGCATGGGGAATATAGTCAGTAATGTTGTGCAATAACTATGCACAATGCCAGCTGGGTACTTGAAATATCAGGGAGACCACACCTTTGTAAAATATATGATTGTATAACCACTATCCTATACACCTAAAACTAATACAAAATAATATTGAATGTAAATTGTAATTGAAAAATAAAATAAAAAAAAAAAAAACAGAAAAAGAATGAGCCCAGACTGGTGTAGGTTGTACTTTGCTCTGCAAAGCAAAAGGTCACCAGTTTGATTCCTAGTCAGGGCACATGCCTGGGTTGTGGGTTCAGTCCCCATTTGGGGCACATACAAGAGACAACCAGTAGATGCTTCTGTCTCACATCAATGTTTCTCTCCCTTTCTTTCTCCCTCCTCTCCCTCTTTTTAATAATAAATAAATAAAATCTATATTAGAAAAAGAATGGACACATAAAAAAGGATATTATCTTTCTGAACATTGGAACTAATTGAATTCTAGATGAACTAACTTAGAATTAGCTTTTTTTGCATGCTTTTACAACACAAATCCTTCAGTCTCTGCTGAGTCAGTAAATTCTGTCTCCCAGGCAACTTTGTGTAAATCAAAGCTGAAGGTCAGAACAAAATTAATGCATTACATTAAAGAAATACAGAATTGCTTTGCATTTCAATTAGTGCTATTTGGTTTTGTATGTTTAAATGTCCCCATTTCCATTTTTTGGTTAATTCTAGAGTGTTTGAATCTCTTACACATTTAAGGTCTAAAGCATTTTATAAAGAAAAATTAAATTAAAAAAGTAAACAGTAGTTAAACAAAAGAATTACTAAGATGGTAAATTGTTATCTTTATAAGGAATAAAAAATATTAAAATCCAAACAACAAGATAATATTTTTCACCAATCAAATGAGCAGGTTTAGAAAATAACACCCAGTACCAGTAAGGGTTCAAAGAAATGTTTCTTGTTTTGGCTTTCCATTTCTACAGCCTCCTAGTTCAGATTTTCATTATCTCCTGCCTGAGAATCTCAATAATTCCATTCTAACTTGTCTGCCTGATTCAGTCTTATATTTCTTAAATCCTACACTACAGCCTGAGAAATTCATCTACAATTTAATTCTAACCATATTACCACATGTGTTCCTCAGCCTTTCAGTTTCAAAGGTGGAATAGTTAATATTGCCTCTGTAAATAAATAGCCAAATGCATGATTGGGTTGGCAAAAATGGCACTTGATATTAGACTGGCGGAGTCAGACAGGACCTTGGTTCAGCAAACGCAGTATTTGAGCTCTGGCCAAGAAAGAATTCAGAGTCAAGACTCACACTATAAAAGAAAGCTTATGTAGAAAGTCACAAAGCTAGAAGTGACCTGAAGAAGGAATCAGCTCAGGAAAAAAAGTTACAGAGGCAAAAGAAGGGCACAAAGAGCTGCAGAAAAAGAGAGAGGCAAGAAAAATGTCTTAGGAAAGAGGGAGGGGGAAAGGCTGGGGAAAGGCAAGGAGTGCCTCATAGAGAGAGCCACACTGGGTCCTCCATCTTGAGGATATTTATCTGGAGGTCTCAGTGGAGGATCCCAATAGAATATTCATCAGCTTTTCAGGTGTGTCCTTTTAGGGTCATGGTTTCCACATATTGGTCAGCCCTAGGGCTTCTTTTAACCTGTTGGATGAGCTAACTGCTTTCTTCTTGAGCTATCTATTGGAGCCTGTTCCATCATTGCCTCCTGTCTTTGTATGGAAGTCAGATGGGGCTTTTCTTCAGCCCCCTTATTCTTCTCTAAGGAGGCAGGGTTCTACCTCTTGAATAGCTACAGGCCATGGGAGAAAAGGTCATGGGGAAGATCTGATTGAATGACAGGGGATGATCTAGGGGATGAAAGAGTGCCTCGGAGTGAGGTCCTAATTAACAATACTTATTTTCAATAATTGCTCTTCCAGTTCTGCTTGTTACCAGGTATTCATTGCTGGATATCTGGGACTTCCTGCCCTGGTGACATTCTGTGCCTGGCCAATTGTCCTGCTCTACTCATGTCTGTATGACTATCATAGCTGCAATTCAGTTTGACATGGTCATTACAGAAAAAAAAAATTACCAGGCCCAAGGTTTGTTCCTCTGACAGCCCTAGGAAGCCAAATTAAAATTACAGCGTTGCGTAGTAAACATGGAATTAGCAATTCAAATGTTTAAAGAAATCAGGTTAAAGAAGCTTGGAGCTTTCACCACATCAGCGATTTTCATCAGTCTGCATGTTCTCTGCTTGGATAGTGCTATACGGACAATGGCAACTTTTTGTTTTAGGGTTCCATATTTTCTACTCCCAATGGAAGTTACCTTTTTTGTTTATATAGGGGATCCAAAATATTTCCTCTACCATCTTGGAGTTTCCAGCTAGGCCTGAGAATTATGTTAACATAAAACAGATTAAAAGCAGACAGGAGAAAAGCATACAAATTTTATTTTCACATGTATATGAGAGTTTTCACTAGAAAATGAAAACCCAGAAAGTGATTAGACCTAAGTGCTTATATATTGGGTTGAACAAAGTACAGAAAGTGAGGAAAAGCACATAAAGTATATTAGGAGACTAAAGGAAAATAAGGGTATTTTAACAGCATTTATGGGTACATATTTCTCTGAGCCTCATCTCCCTGTCTCTAGTGATAAGATTGTTCTTTTCCTCTATTTCAGGAAAGGCATCTTTTACATGGGAGTTTTCTCCTGTTTTCAGGAAGAAAAAGGAGGCCAGAATACCATCTTTTGTTTTTCAAGTATCTTTAGCTCAAAATATTCATTATGCCAAGTCAGCACATTTTGGATGGTGTATTCAGAACCCCTTCTTTTACATCATCTTTCTAAATAAGATATAATACCACTGCTTAGGGTTTTGCTTATTAAGCTTTAATCATATTCCAGATTTGTCTAACAAGATTGCATTTAAGTTATTTTCATTATATTATGAGGCATTCCCAAACTCTTTAGTCCTGCAGTTCTACACAGTCCCCAATTTAAGCAAATATTTGAGTACCTACTCTATGCAAAGTAGTATTTGATGTTCTGAGAATAACCAATGGCTTAGACATGCACTGTTATACTTTTTTTAAAAAAATGCCATGCTTTCCCAGGGGGCAATGTTATTTTTTATTGTTACTGAATGGCTTCTCACCATGAACACTATTTCCAAAAATAGGGTATTGTTAAGCTTGCTACAAATGTTAAGCAATTATTTTATAGCATAAATAATCATCTCATAATTATCTATCATATATTGGCTTCTTTAAAAATGTTGATTGAAGATGATCCTACTTTTACATTCTCCTTAAATTTAACAGTAGATTTTATTTTTCTATAGTTTATTTTTTATCATATTTTTCCATTACCATTTATCCCCCTTATACCACTTCCACCTCCACCCATTCCCCTACCCACACTGTTGTTGGTGTCCATGACCTTTTTTTTTTTTTGCTTGAACCCTCCACCCTCACTCCATAGAACTGTCAGCATGCTCTCTATCTATTGTTAGCTGTTTGTTCATTTGATTCCACATATGAGTGAAATCACATGGTACTTGTCTTTCTTTGACTGGCTTATTTCACTTAGCATAATGTTCCAGAGGTCTGTGCATGCTCTCACAAAGGGTAAAATTTTCTTCTTTTTTAAGCCGAGTAGTATTCCATTGTGTAAATGTATCATAGCTGTCTTATCCACTTATCTATTGATGGGCACTTGAGTTGCTTCAAAATTTTGGCAATTGTAAATAATGCTGCAATGAACATAGGGGTGCTTATATTCTTTTGAATTAGTGTTCTCAGTTTCTTCAGATATATTCCCAGAGTTGCTGGGTCACAGCACTCAATTCCATTTTTTAATTTTTTGAGGTATCTCTATAATGTTTTCCACAGTGGCTGTACCAATCTGAATTCCCACCAACAGTGCACAAGTATTCCCTTTTGTCCACTTCCCCCCAGCACCCAAACCATTGTTGTTTGTTGATTTATTGATGATAGTCATTCTGACAGGTGTGTGATATCTCCTTGTGTTTTCAATTTACATCTCTGTTGATTGGTGATGTTAAGCATCTTTAATATGTCCAGTGGCCATTTGTATGTCCTCTTTAGAGAAGTGACTATTCAGGTCCTTTGTCCATTTTTTAATTGGATTGTTGTTTTCTGTTTCCGGTGTAGGGTTTCATAAATTTTTTTATAAATTTTGGCTATTAACCCCTTATGAGATGTATCAGCAATATGTTCGACCATTCTGTGGGTTGTCATTTCATTTTGTTGATGGTTTCCTTTGCTGTGCAAAAACTTTTTAGTTTGATGTAGTCCTATTTATTTTCTTTTTAATTTTTAATTGTTATTCTATTACAGTGGTACCAATTTCCCACTTTGCCCTCCCACGCCCAGCCCACATCCTGCTCCCACAGTCAACCCCCACACCATTGTGTATGTCTGTGGATCATACATGTTCCTTGACTATACACTTTCCCTGCCTTCCCTGTTATCCCCTATCCCAATCCTCTGGTCATTACCAGTCTGTTCAATTTTCCATGCCTCTGGTTCTATTTAGCTCATTAGTTTGTTTTGTACATTAGATTCCTCTCATAGGTGAGATCATATGGTATTTGTCTCACTGCCTGGCTTATTTCAGTTAGCATGATAGTCTCCAATTCCATTCATTCTGTCCCAAAAGACAGGAGTTCCTTCTTTCTCCTGCATAGTAGTACATTTTGTAAATACACTAGTTTTTTGATGCACACATTTACTAATGGGCACTTAGGCTGTTTCTAGAACTTGACTATTGTAATAAGCATTGTTATGAATATAGAGGTGCTTAAGTTCTTGTGAACTGATGATTTGGGATTCTTAGGATATATTCCCAGCAGTGGAATTACTGTGTCCAAAAACAGTTTAATATTTAGTTTACTGAGTAAATTCCATATTGTTTTCCACTGTGGCTGCACCAGTCTGCATTCCTACCAACAGTGCACTTAGGTTTCTTTTTCTCCACACACTAGCCAGCACTTATTGTTTGTTGATTTAGTAATGATGGTCATTCTGACAAGTGTGACGTGATATCTCCTTGTGTTTTCTTTTTTCTTTTTTTTATTGTTGTTCAAGCACAGCTGTCTCCATTTCCACACCACCACTCTCCCCTGCCCCACGCACCCCCACCTCCCACCTTCAATCTTCCCCCCTTTAGCTTTACCTATGCATCCCTTATACATGTTCCTTAACGACCCTTCCCCTTCTTCCCCCATCATCCCATCCCACCTCCCCTCTGGTTACTGTCAGTTTGTTCTTTATTTCCATGTCTCTGGTTATATTTTTGCTTGCTTGCTTGTTTTGTTGATTATGTTCCACTTATAGATAAATCATACAATATTTGTCTTTCACCACCTGGCTGATTTCACTTAGCATAGTACTCTCCAGTTCCATCTATGCTGATGGGAAGGGAAGAAGCTCCTTCTTTTTTTCTGCTGCATAGTATTCTCTTGTGTAAATGTACCATAGTTTTTCGATCCACTCATTTACTGATTTGCATGTCTGATGGCTAGAGATGTTGAGCATCTTTTCATATATCTATGGGCCCTCTGTAAGTCCTCCTTGAAGAAGTGTCTATTCAGGCCCTTTGCCCATTTTTTAATTGGATTGTTTTCCTTCCTGGTGTTGAGTCATAAGTTCTTTATATATTTTGGAGGTCAAACCCTTGTCCTATGTATCACTGGCAAATTTCTTTTCCCATAAAGGCAAATCAATAAATGTAGCACACCATATTAACAAAATAAAAGACAATATCACATGATCTTGTCAATATATGTTGAAAACTCATTGATAAAATCCAGCACCCATTTATGATAAAAAAAAAACACACAGCAAAATGGAAATAAAGGGACCATATTTCAACATAAGAAAGGCCATATATGAGAAACCTACTGCCAACATCATACTCAATGGGCAAAAACTAAAATCTTTCCCCTTAGGATCAGGAACAAGAGAAATGTTCCACTTTTACCTCTCTTATTCAACACAGTATTGGAAGTTCTAGCTACAGCAATCAGACAAGAAAAAGAAATAAAAGGCATCAAAATTGTAAACAAGAATGTAAAACTGACATTATCCACAGATGACACAATAGTGTACACAGAAAACCCTATTGTCTCCACCACATAACTAGTCAACCTAGTAAGTGAACTTAGCAAAATAGCAGGATACAATGTCAATATTCAGAAACCTATGGCATTTTGTACACCAACAATGTGCTATCAGAAAGAGAAACTAGAGGCTTCTGGCCAAGATGGAGGCATAGGTGGACACACTGTGCCTCCTCTCACAACCAAAATTAAGGACAACAAAGATTTGGAAACAAGAAAACAACCAGAACTCATAGAAAGTTGAACTGTTCGGAAGTCCAACAACCATTCATCCAGACCGGTAAGAGGGGTGGAGTTGCAGCAGGAAAAAGTGGAGGTGTGGACCAGGCACGCAGGCAGCAGCATCTGGCAGATTCCAGGTACACAGGCCACAGCTAGCAGACCCCAGGCATGGGTTGGAAACTCTGCAGACACAGTGAGGCTGCACAAGGCAGCTGGCTCACCAGGTGGTCCCACATTTGTGCACAGAAAATCCAGGTGAAGGGGAAGGAGCAGAAGGGACTGGAATCCAAGAGAGAGCAGGGCAAGCACCATTGTTTCCTCTCAGACCCTGCCCCCACATACAGCGTCACTACCCAGTGACTGTGCTGCCCTGCCCTGGGGAACACCTAAGGCTCCACCCCTCACTACGTAACAGCTGCAACTAGGCCAAAAAAAACAAAAAACAAAAATAAAAATGGCTCAAACCAGAGAATAAATCAAAGCCCCAGAGCCAATTTATCTAAGCAATGAAGAGATTGCCAACCTATCAGAGGCACAGTACAAAGCCCTGGTGATCAGGATGCTCACAGAATTGGTTGATTTTGCTCACAAATTAGATGAAAAAATGAAGGCTACAATAAGTGAAATGAAGAAAAACACACAGGGAACCAATAGAGATGGGAGGAAAACTGGGACTCAAATCAATGGAGTGGACCAGAAGGAAGAAAGAAACAACCAAACAAAAAATAAGGAAGAAACAAGAATTCAAAAAAATAAGGAAAGGCTTAGGAACCTCCAAGACATCTTTAAACGTCCCAACATCTGAATTTATAGGGGTACCGGAAGGGGAAGAAGAAGAGCAACAAGTGGAAAACTTATTTGAACAAATAATAAAGGAGAACTTCCCCAATCTGGCAAAGGAAATAGACTTCCAGGAAGTCCAGGAAGCTCAGAGAGTCCCAAAGAAGTTGGACCCAAGGAGGAACACACCAAGGCACATCATCATTACATTAGCCAAGACTAAAATGAAGGAGAGAATTCTAGAAGCAGCAAGGGATAAAGGCAGAGTCACCTACAAAGGAGTTCCCATCAGACTGTCAGCTGATTTCTCAAAAGAGACCTTACAGGCAAGAAGGGGCTGGAAAGAGGTATTCCAAGTCATGAAAGTCAAGGACCTACATCCAAGATTGCTCTATCCAGCAAAGCTGTCATTTAGAATG
>PVKU01014462.1:0-22978 GCA_004027475.1 Anoura caudifer | reverse complement strand
CATCAGCCCACAGCCAAGCTCATTGCTCAATCTCTCCTTGCACTTGATATGTTTAGTTAAACACTTCCATTCTCTTAAGGCTCTCTTTTGGAGCCTTATTCCACCCATTTTAATCCTGCAACAAGCTTCTCTCTTCTCATACACCTTAGATTTCCGAAGGGAGTGTTTTTGTTCCTGCATGACCTGTTTCTGCTCTCATTGCCTCTCTTTCTGTTTCATCTGCTCTTTGATTTTGCTATTTCTGCCCCAGTGTATTCACCTTGGTTTTCTCTCTCTGTGCTCTCTCTTAAGTGCTTCTGTGGTAATATCTGTTTTATTATTGAAAACCTTTGGTATCTTTCTTTGGAAAGCTGTCTTTGTCATTAAAAAAAAATGTTTCATTATGCTAAAATCTTTACAGAGCACAACTTTACAACTCCAGTTCTTTGCTTCTTCACCCACTTCCCTATGTTTTATGAAATTAATTTCAGTGTCTACCATTGCATAAACAGAAATGATAAAACCTTTCACTTTGCATTTTATGACCTCTAGCATTTTTGCATATGATGCCTGATCCTACTATAGTCAAATGGCTACCATTGGCAGCTAAATAAAGATCCCTCTCTTCAATCTAATGATTGTTAAATTTTAGTAATTGACAGACCCTTTAGAAACAAAAACAAAATAACTTTTTCTGGACCAAAACTGTTGATCTACATTATTTTACTTAGAATCTGTTGCTGTTTTAACATAGATATGGTATTGTCTAATTTGGGCAGTTTCTTCACTTTAGCAACGCTAGAATGACTCTGTTGTCTCACTGTTTTTCTTGTCTCTTGAAGCTATCTTCTAACTTTTGTTCATGAGGAACATTTATGTGTTGAGTCTTCCTATTTTCTTTTCTCACAGGTCTCTGACAATCTTAGTAGCAATCTGACTGACCCCAGTGGTGCTGAGAACACCAGTGCAAACTGGGGCCCGAGGTCCTGTGGCACGCCTGTAAGACAGGCATTCAGGCCATTCGAAATATGCTTTTGTAATTATTCAGATCGATTGGAAAGCTTGTAGAAAACATTCACATCTCGGTTACCACATCTTACATCTGATAATAAACACTTCACTGCAGAGGTCACCCCTTGTTTATCTACTGCCCTCACTCTTTCCCAAGATGCACTTGACATCTCCCCCAGCCTCACGCCTCTGGCTGTACCTGGGGAGATGTACTGCACACATTTTCCCTTTTTAGCTTTTATTTTTCTTTTGAGAGTTTTTATCTATAAATTGTATCTTTTCTCCCAGCCCAGTTCACTGATGATTTTTCAAACTTCAGTATTGTGTCCCTTAAACAAAAATCCAAAAATCTTAACTTGAATGGTTCTTCCCCATTGAGGAATTTGATTAGTCCCAAACAAGTCCTTTTGCACAATTTCTCTCTTCATATTCAGCTCTATCTCTTACATAAAAATTACATCCAGATCCTTTGTTTTTAGAGATTCCTAAGCTCCAGCTCCAGCCTGTGTTCTGATGGGATAACAGCGAGAGCTCTAGATTTGGGATTAAAAGATCTCCAGAAAAGTTTCTCCATTTAACAAGCTATAAAACCTTGGGAAACTCTTAACTTCTTTGAGGTTCATTTTTCTCATCTGTAAAATGGGATAATGATAGCTACCATCTCACAAGACTCTTGTGAAGATGAAATACTGTATGCAAAATCATGTTCACAATTCTATATGTATTATGGATTTTTAGCTGAAGGTCTGCTCACCCTAATTTTTTTTATCCTCACTCCAGGACATGCTTACTGATTTTAGAGAAGGGGGAAGGAAGGGAGAGAGAGGGAGAGAAACATCGATGTAAAAGAAACATCAATCATTTCCAGGGACTGAGCCTACAACCTAAGCATGTGCTCTGACCAGGAATTGAACCTGTGACCTTTCTGTTTATGGGATGACACTCAAACCCATTAAACAACACTGGCCAGGGCCTATTTGCCCTAATTTTGTGTGTTTTTCTTTCAGTCCTTCTTCATTTCCTTTAAAGGTTCTCCTCTTTTCCTTTGGCTCCACATTTTTCTTGGTTCAGGTTCTCTGGCACGTCTTTCTTTTTAATTAATTAATGAATTAAACATTCATCCATTCTATCATATTCGAATGAAAATGTTGACATCCTGATAGCTGAGGTCTGACTTATTGGAGGAAGGGAGACTATTTTGGAATAAGGTGACAACCTTATCTAGGAGTCAAGACAACCTAAGAAATACTAACTGTTGATTTGGAACCAAACAGATATGAGGAGGAGGAAGAGAAGGGGAGAATGGGAAGAGGAAATCTTCAGCAAGATGGTGTGAGGAATGCGGGACTGCCAGGGGTGCAATGAGTAGTGAACAAAATCCCAGGTAGGGGGCAATGGGAAGTAAGGGCATACATATGAAATCAGGGATATCTGATAATCTGTTGTAAGTTGTCTGATTGCTGTGATGTAAACTCTCTACTGAATCTTTGGTAAAGCTTTTTACTTGCTGGACTAGGCTTTGGGGAAATCATGGGAAAGGGTTGAGTCCTAAGCCTGGGTCAAGATGGTAGGACACAGGGACAGAAATTAATGAACGAATTTGTTGAAAATCAGAGGTGACCATGACCGTGTAACCCTCCTGGAGATTCACAGACAAGTGCTCTTCCGGGGAGTACTTTGAACACCCATGAGGGGGAGGAGCAGGTTTTGAGCTTATCGTACCTACTCAAAGGGGATGGTGGCTCCAGCTGACATCTAGACCTTGTATTAAAACATAATATGTACCTAATGTCATCTATAGGAAGCTGGTCACACAGGAAGAACCTGATGTTTGCTGAATAAGTCAATTTTAGTTTTTCCTGTCATTAATTTATCTTCTTTTATTCCTTTCTTATAACACTTTTCCTCTGAGTGACCTCAGAACTAGCTATTTTTGTATTTTCTATATCCTTTTTCTAAGCAAGAATTGATTTCCCTAGTGTTTTCTTCCTATACTTTTCACCTCCACCAATTTTATATTTACCTTTTTCTTTCTTTCAGCCTAAAAGGCATCTTCATTTTCTACTCCCCTGCTCTCTCAAATTTCCCAGTAGTCATGTCTGTCGATGTTGCTGGCTCATGTGTGTGTGCATGTATATGTTGTTTGGTTTTGGTTTTGGTTTCTGGCTCTTGTGGCCAGCATAGCAATGCCAGTCTCTCTTTTATGGTGAAAGATTCTTGGAGGTGTGCATAAATGCTCCCTTTCATTCCACAATATTTATAAAATTCAGTTTAGAGAAGGAGAGACACAATGATAGAGATAGACAGAGTGTGCACACACAAGTACTTATCTCTTGGAGTTAACACACTGAAGTATTTCTATGATGTTTGGGATTTGCTCTAAAATAATCCAGAAGGAGAGAGGAAAAAGGAAGAGGATGTGGGGGGCTGGACACCATGGATGAAACAAGATAGACCACATTGTTGAAGCTCTGTGATGGGCTCCTGAAGATTCATTATAATAGTCACTCAACTTTTGTGTATGTTTTTAAATTTCCATAAAAGGCTTAATTGAAATTTGTTTATTAATGTGTAAAACATACAATACAGTGTACAGATGATATAGAATTGTGCACCTGAAACCTGTATAATTTTGTTAACCAGTGTCACCCCAAAACATTCAATAAAAAATAAATAAATGAAATTGGTTGTTGAGGACCACTTTGTGTGGTTTTGGACATGGAGCCCCACATGAGCAAGGCCTTGCCTATAAGTCTTAACTGGAAAACCAGAAATGCTGGTGGCAGGCATGACCCAATACTAATACCAAGGGTCCCCGTGGGAAATCAGGTCTGAAGTATACATTGTATCCTTTGAAGCTTACTTTGCTTTACTATAGCCCTGTTGGTGTAAACTAGATGTTTAAGTTCAAAGCATAAGGAGTGAGCTCCTTATCTTAGGAAATACGCCTTAACAACCATCTGGCACCAGCATGTCTAACAGACCCTGACCTGAGTCAGATCTCTGTGTTTCTTCAATTGTCATCTATAGATAGTATCAATTTTTTATAACTATAGCCTTTGGACATTGATTGATGAGCTATGCATGTATGCTGTATATCCCTACACATACTGATCCCAATAAAAGCCATTTTGGGGAAGGGCTCGGGGCACTCTCCACTAGAGGAAATTGCCACCCTCTTTCCTGCTGGAACAACAGATCATGTCTGGGACAACTCATTCTCATCTGCAGAGACCTGGAGAGCTCTTTGGGACAGGGCCTCCCACAATTTGTTTATTAAGACCTGAATGTGGGTATTGATCTCCACACCCAACACATTTTTAAAGTATATTTTTGATTGTTATTACAGTTGTGCTATTTTTTCTCCCCTTTATCCCCCACTGCTCTGCATACCCCTTCCCACCAGCATTTGCCTTCCCCCCACCCTGCCCCCTTAGTTCATGTCCATGGGTTGTGCATGTAATTTCTTTGGTTTCTCCATTTCCTATGCCATTCTTAACTTTCTCCTGTCTATTTTGTGCCTACCAATTTTGCTTCTTAGTCCCTGTATTATTTCCTTCATTCTCCCCTTGCCCTTACTCACTGATAACCTCAACGTGATCTCCATTTCTGTGACTCTGTTCCTGTTCTAGCTGTTTCCTTAGTTTTTATTTTTTAGGTTTAGTTGTTGATAGTTGTGAGTTTGTCATCATGTTACTGTTCATAGTTTTGATCATCTTCTTTTTCTTAGATAAATCCCTTTAACATTTCCTGTAATAAGGGCTTGGTGATGATGAACTCCTTTAACTTGATCTTATCTGAGAAGCACTTTATCTGCTTTCCATTCTAAGTGGTAGTTTTGCTGGATAGAGTAATTTTGGATGTAGGTCCTTGCCTTTCATGACTTTGAATACTTCGTTCCAGCCCCTTCTATCCTGAAAATTTTCTTTTGAGAAATTAGCTGATAGTCTTATGGGAACTCCTTTGTCAGTAACTGTCTCCTTTTCTCTTGCTGCTTTTAAGATTCTCTCCTTATCTTTAATCTTGGGTAATGTAATTATGATGTGTCTTGGTGTGTTTCTTCTTGGGTCTAACTTCTTTGGGACTCTCTGAGCATCCTGGCCTTGCATGTCTAGTTCCTTTGCCAGATTGGGGAAGTTATCCTTCATTATTTTTTCAAATAAGTTTTCAATTTCTTGCTGTTCCTCTTCTCCTTCTGGCACCCTGATGACTCAGATGTTGGAACATTTAAAATGTCCAGAGATTCCTCAGCTTCTCCTCATTTTTTTTTTAATGCTTGTTTTTCATTCTGTTCCAGTTGGATGTTTATTTCTTCTTTTTGTTCCAAATCATTGATTTGAGTCCCACTTTCTTCCTCTTCACTGTTGGTTTCCTGTATATTTTCCTTTATTTCACTTTGTATAGACTTTATTCCTACCTTCATTTTGTGACCAAACTCAATCATTTCTGTGAGCATCCTGATTACTAGTGTTTTGAACTCTGCATCTGATAGGTTGTCTATCTCCTTGTCACTTAGTGTTTTTTTTTTTCTGGAGTTTTGATCTGTTCTTCCATTTGGGCCATATTTCTTTGTTTCAGCATACCTGTTATGTTGTAAGGGAAGGAGACCTACGTATTTGTCAGAGTGGGGTAACCCATTTTGCTGCCTTGTGGCACTATATGTGGGGGAAGGGTCAGAGAAGGAACAGTGCTGCTTGCTTTCTTGCTTGGCTCTTACACCTCTTTCTGTGATTTCCCTCACTTCCCACAAGCAAATTGGGCCCTTCTGGTGCTGATTCCTGAGTGGGTGGGTTTGTGTACATTCTAGTACCTTGTGGATTTCTCCAACGGACTTCTCTGTAAGGCTGGGAGTTTCTCCTTCAGCCACAACCCTCACAGGTTTTTAAAGCTACAGGTTTTAAGGCTTTATTTTCCTGCGCTGGACCCTGGGTTGCATGGTTTGCCTCACTTCCTACTTGTTCCTTCTGGCTTATCCACACTCAATGTGGGAAGTCCCATCTGCCAGCTGCCACCTGGCCTACCCAGTCTGACGCCTTGCCATGTGTCCTCTTTGCCACTGGCTTCCTGTCTCCACCCCTCCTACCAGCCTGGATGAATATTTCTTCCTTAAGTCCTTGGTTGTCAGACTTCCATGCAGCTCAATTTTCTGGCAGTTCTGTTTGTTTTTCATTTTTAAATTGATTGTAATCCTTCTTTTGGTTGTGCGAGGAAGTGAAGAGAAAGTTTCTACCTATGCCTCCATCTTGGCTGGAATCCTCCCAACACATTTCTTTTGACTGTATATGACCTTTGAGTGATTGCATGAGCCTCTTCCCCAGCATGTCCCTCACCCACATACCACATCATTTCTGAACTTTCTCTTTGTATTGATTTGCCGACATGCCTACTTCCCTTTGATCTAAGAGCTCCTGGTGGCAGGAGCATATCTTACTCATCTTTGTGTTGCAGTGCCTAGCATAGAGCCTCTTGAACTGAAATGAAATGAGTTATAGAGGAGTGAAGCGGTGTTGGAAGGAAACTTGACTTGGGGTGGTGAACACACCTTGCAGTGTACAGATAATATATTATAGAATTGTACACCTGAAACCTACATAATGTCATCAACCAATGTCACCCCAATAAATTCAATAAAAAAGTAAAAGAAAAGAGCTAAAGAAGAGGATCTGCCAGCAACCCATAGTATAGCCTTCTCCCAGCGCCATGGCTTTTCTGGGCCTGTGAACACACTGTAGGGGGCTCTCACTGAGTGGAGCCACAGCGCATCCATGTGGGGCTCTCTTCCTCAGAAGAGAGGGGGAATGGCCCCTTTGGCTTTCTACATATGCAGTTATGTCACCAGAAAGTTCTCTTACTGATCTATTTTGTTTTCTTTTGATACATTCTCCAAGATAATGCCAATTTCCTTTCATATATGAAATTCATATCAAACTTATTTTCTATGATTTGGTGACTTAAGTGGCCAAAATTATGAACCTAAATTAATGTGTGGTCCTCACTGCATAATCTCCCTTTGAGCAGCCTCTCTGCCCCTATAATACATCTTCCATCTCCAGACAGGGAGAATGGTGCTTTCTTCTCTTCTAGCTTCCTGTGGGTAGTTGGCCTTATCTTACCCTCAGGAAAGCTGAGTGATGTAGTGCTGCCATCTTTGCTTCCCATTTCGCTTGTCTTCCTCCCCAGCTTTCTGCTTCTGCCTAGCCCAGATCTTTAGTTTTCCTTTGAATTTCCTATTCTAGCCTCAGCTTATACTTACAGTTCTACCACTATAGTTCTGGAGGCTTTTAGAATAATCATCCTGGTAATACCTTGCTCTCACTACTCTTTAAATGGCTTGTTGCAAATCCTATTGTCCATTTTGTCTTCTCAGTGTGCCACTGGGAAGGTTAAATTAGGGGATCAGATGCTGTTGTCCTTGTTTGGCAAGGATCAGAAGGGTTGAGTGGCTTGCTTAAGGTTAACAACCTAGTAAGGGTCAGAAGTAGAACCCCAGTCTCCTAATCTCAGTTCAGTGGTCCAGGTAGTATCCACTTTCAGGCTTACACTTTGCTACTATAGCCTGGGGAAGTGGTGGCTGACTTTGAACTTCTGTGCATTTATTTGCCTTGCAAAACTTACCATTCTGGAATATTCTGGACAACAATCCTAGAAGACTAGGAACTGAGCTAAGTCAAAGTAGGGTGTTTAGGACTGTCTTATTGATTTATGCTGGCACTGACCAAGGCTTGATATTATCTCAAACAATTCTATTACTCCTGAAAAAGAGCCAAACAACACAGAGGATGAGGTGGGATACATCATTTTGACCACTGGGCCTTAGCCAGGTGCCTTTGGAGTTCCAGGAACCAGAGACAGACTTGGCATCAGGTCACACTCCAAGGGCTGTCAACCTATAAAATGGTGGACCAGAGTGCTGACCTCATTTTGGGGTGAAGAGAAGTGCTGAATGTTGGATAGCATTATAATTTAGAGGTTCAGCATGGTGAAATAGTGAGTGACAGCTAACCTCTGTGGAAAAAGAATGTACCTTCCCATGCCCTGAGGATGCCCTTGTGAGTATATATATTCACCTGTGAGTATATGAAGTGTGTGTGTGTGCATTGTGGAGGATGGGAGAGCTAGAGCAGGTTTAGCTAGGGCAACACTTTCCCTCTTGCCCCCACATCCAATTAAAATCAACTTCTATATCCCAATCACATACCTGTAGCATCATAATCCCTTCAGTTCTAGAGCATGCACTTTCTGGGAGGCCCTGAGCAAATCTCCTGCTGAAGCTATAGCTCAACCTCCCATCCTTGATTGCTTTGCAGAAGAAAATATGTTTCTAATAAATCTAATTTTCTCCAATTCCCCCCCCCCCACTAAACCTTCAAAAAACCCCATGTATTTATGCGTGAGACTGGAAAAGACATTTCACCTCAACTGAAAACTTTAGCATCTTAAGACAAACACACTGAGAAGAATAATTCATGTTTGTATAGAATATTGGCCTTTGCAGAGGTCACTGTACTCCTCTCCAACCTCTGCTTTCAGGAGCTCACTGTGGATGGAATAACTCAGGGTCAGCATCAAGGATAAGAGAACTTGTCTAAGGAGGGAGAGTCAAAGAGTCAAGTATTCTGGATTCTCCACTTATTCAACAGAATTACTTATGTAAACATCAATGGGAAATGTCCTGGACTAAAACAAGGCCCAAGAATACATTGGATTTATAATTTCCGATGCTTTATTATCTAAAGTCCAAAGAGAACATACAAAAGCTGTTTTATTTACCGAGCAAGCACACGGAGCCTAAGGAAAGTTTCGGTCCTTTTTGCTAAGCTGTCAGATGTTCGAGGCAGTTGGCCAGATGGCGGTGTTTTATGTCCCAGTTTAACATTTTCGAGGCTGTTGAATAATGTAGATCCTTCTTATTGGAGTGACCTTCTCCAGAGCAGGTCTGGGTTTTTGATGTGCCATGTGCACTGTTGCTGGAAATTTATGGCTGAGCTAAATGTGAGAAAGAAAGAAAAAAGAAGCATATTGGATCTTTTTTGCTATGAACTATTAAAGTAGTAGAAAGCAATATGGTTCATCAGGAAATTTTCATAATTTTGTTTACTTCCCCGGTAATATTTCTTTTTTCCATATTGCTTCCAGCTCTGAGCCCATGGTGTGCTAATCTGGGTTTTCCCTCTTTTGTTCATCTCTAATTTGTGAAATTACAAAATGTATTATATTAAATATACATAATGCATCTGAGCATTTGTATCTATTTCTTGAAGCGACATTTTTAAAGGTAGAGGTGCTCCACTGTTTCTGCATCAGTCTTCTAACGTGAGCGATTGTTTTGGCACAACCAGCATGCACAGATGGATCGCTATGTTCTACAAAGGCTTCCGAAACATTTGGGAAAGTCCTGAGGGGGAAAAGCCCCTCGATTGTCAAAAGATTAGAAATAAAGACCCTATCAAAGAAGTTAGGAAGAGTTAGGGTTCTTTATCAGGTTGAAATATGTAAAATTGCTATTTTATTTATTTATTTACATTTTTTTTAGAGAGAGGGGAAGGGAAGGAGAAAGAGTGGGAGAGAAACATCAATGTGTGGTCGCCTCTCACACATCCCAAACTGGGGATCCGGCCTGCAACCCAGGCATCTGCCCTGACTGGGAATTGAACCAGCAACCCTTTGGTTCACAGGCCCGCACTCAATCTACTGAGCTACACCAGCCAGGGCTGAAATTGCTATTTTAATAGGTAAAAAATGATGCAGTATTAGTCATTTTATATGGTTCAACCTAAACAGCCTGGTGAAGGGTGAGGAATGATAGCTTCAGGTACCAAATTTCTCATTAATTGTCTCCACAAAGATGTGTATGAAGAACAGGCTTCACTACACTGAAATTAACATGAACTGAGACTATTTGACAATAAGAGAATTTGCTCAAGGAACCAAAAGATCTTATGGGACTTACATTAAGGGTGGCTTAAAATCAAAAGGATGTCCAATAGTGCAAGAACGTCAGATAAAATTTTCCTACAAGGATAATTTGGACCCAGTCACCTTTTGGGTCCATTATAGTTCTTGGTTTTCAAGTCCATCAGTATGAACATGAAGGTACCTAAGGATATCCTCCTTAGCAAGCAAGGAAGGGATGCCTCGGCTCACTAGGAATTTAACTTAATTACTGTTGCACTTAGATGCCCTTGCCTTGACACTCAAATTAAATAAAAGGTGAGATAAACTGCTCATGACCCCAAGCATCACACTGTGTGTGGTTTGTTTGGGCTCTTCTCAGCCAGGGAAAACACATGTGCCTTAAATCCCTTCTCAAATGTGTCTGAGTGCTAGGCACACAGCATTCCCTTTCATGTGAAACAGTACTAGCAAGACTTTTCTCCTTGGTCTTAAAAAATAAACACACTGGAAGAATATAAACTGAAGTGTTAACAATGGTTATCTTCAAGGGACAGAATTACGGGCAATTCCTAGTCTTACTCTTTATTTTGCCTATCAGTAGTTTTCTGAAATTTTTCTTTTACATTAAACAGGCACAAGTTATATAATAATTAAACCCAAGGATGATCTATGCTGGCATTCTGGCAGAAAGGAAGAAAAATCTTTAAAAAAAAGAACTGAAGAGTCTTTTTTTTCTGTTTTGTCAGATGAGCTATCATCAGGCCACAGCACATCCATTTTACAGTGTGGTAAGGGCAGAGGATTTTGTTTTGTTTTTCTTTTAACATTAGAACCAAAAGGAAACTTAAGAGGTCACTGACTTTAGTGGTTTTCTTCCAGACTGGGTGTCTTTAGTGTCAACTAAAACAGAGGGATTATTTCAAGTTAGCTCTAAATCACGTTCAAGAGATTACAGGTAGGAAGAACAACCAGTTAGGTTACTTAAAGTCAAATGTAAACTAAGGTAAAGGGGTTGGGGTCGGGGAGAAAGGAAATGAACAAGCAATTATGATATAACAGAAACCTGGGCAATTAGCCAAGGTGAGATGGAGTAGGGTGACAAGTTGAGACTGAAGAGAGAAAGCCACAATGTTGACGGCTCTTCTCACGGCGGGCGCGAGAGTGACGACAGGTGGCGGTGGGAAAGCAAAGGGGCCGAGAGCCGAGTGTTGGAGCACGCTGATTGGTTAATGTGGTACAAATTCACCTCCAGGGTTATCGACACAATTTAGGAACTACATTTTTTGATCATTTAAAAACTGTGGTAAAATACACTTAACATTTACCACTTCAACCATTTTTAACTGTACAGTTTAGTAGCATTAAATACATTTACATGGTTGTGCAACCGTCACTACCATCTACCTCCAGAAATTATTAGGCCAAACTGAAACTCTGTGCCCCTGGAACACTAAATCCTCATTCCTTCCCGCCCCAGCCTCTAGCAACCACCATTTTCCAGAGCGACTGCATCATTTTGCATTCCCACCTCTAAAGCACGAGGGTTAGGCTTACATTTTAACCAGGGCATCTAACTGAGGTTCTGCAAGCTCTGCTAACTGCTTCTCAGAAGTGGAGCCCTCGGATCAGAACTAACCGGGGACTGCTTCTGGGGCCCACTGGCCATCTGTAACGGGTTTGGGCAAGTTTAGGGGCAAAAGATCAATGGGATTGAGAAGGAAGTGGAAATTAATTCTAGCAAAGATAGTAGCCTTAAGGAAACTGCCCATAATTATTAAATTACAAATGTACATGGTGGGGGGGGATAGTAATAGGGTTTTCTAGCATTTCTTGTACAGGGTGGGGCACAAGAGGGTTTACAGTTGTGAGCACATGAAACACAGAGTTTATTCTTATATTATTATTTATTAATCATTGCATTATTTTCCATACAAACTGTAAACCCATTTTTGCCACACCCTAGTATATACAATGGAAGAGTCAAGTTCTCTTTCTTAGATATGCACCCCCTTGATCAGGAACATCCAAATGTAGAAGGACTTGGTTGCAGGGGGAGGTATGGGTACAGAGTTTATGAACAGTCTTCAGTTAGAATTGAAACTGTAAAGAAAATAGTCAGTCCCTAAATGTCCTAATTTTGTGGTGTTGATTTTATATCAGTGGAGATAGGAAGATTTTATTCTCAAGTCTGAATTAGAAATAAGCAGGAATAGCTTTGCAGAGTATAACCTGCAACCAGCTGTGCCTTTAGTCTGGCGTCTTCACTTTGGGGAAGCTTTGGATTTTTCATCACTCATCTTTGTAAAATGATAGGGTTTGTAGAATGACAGCTGTTTCTTGTCTGATTCATTAGGGTAAGAGAATCTAGGGTAACTCCACAAGAGAAAGAATTCAAGGCCAGTGTATGTGTAAGGATTCTGTCCTGCTGTGGCTCCATCACATAAGGGCCAACGTATTAAACTTGAAAAGCAGATCAATGGAAACTCCCACATTGAAAATTTACCTTCATCTTGGGTAGCTGTGACCTCAGAACCTATATTTTTGGTTTCAGAGAAAAAGCAAAAGAAGTATGTTAAAAGTCTTTACGATCAGAGCTGTGAAAGAAATTCTAGATGCAGGAAAATCAGCGACAGGTTTTGTTTTAGAGCCCGAAGTTAGGTACTATTGTAGATGGGCAGCTCTTCCATTCATCTTTCCAGGGCGTTAACTTCCAACTTGAACACTGGCACTTAGATTTCCACACCCTGTTTAGTAAAGTGCTTAAAACAAAACATTCAACTTGAGTCAATGAAATTCAAGGCTACTCCTACTGTGATGTTAATCTACAGAATAAGAGAAACCTTTTTAGATTTGCAGATGCCTTTGATAGTTTCCACTCCCCCTGGATCCCATTTCACATCATCTCACATTGGCACTGGTGCTGCATCTGGCAACTTGAAAAGCAGCCCCAATTTTAATTAGGCTTCAACATTCCTCCCCACTCCACACCATAACCCAACCCTTTTACTATTATTGTTTTAACTGGATGCTTTCAAGTTTGGAGAAGCTTCATAACTAATGCCAACTTTAACTGCCATAACCATCCAGAGAATTAATATTCTTGGCAGTATCATTCTCTGTCAATACCACCTTAAAAAAATTAAGTACATGAGCAATCATAAATCTCAAAGGAGCTATGTGACTTCTAAGGTTAAACACTCTCTAAGGAGTAGGTGGAATTTGGTCTAAGACCAGGTATCTCAGATATTTAGCCTAGAGAGTTTTCAGGGTTGCATAACTCCTTTTCTTCCAAGAATGCCATGTCGTGTGGTCTGGCATTAGGCAACATGAATTCTCTTATTATTTCAGCAGGGAGAAGCGGGAGGAGCTGGCTGGAGAGGGGGAAGGGAAAGGGAAATGCAGAAGGGACAGAGATCTGTGTGCAGGGAGGAGTGGGGGCAATAGTGGGAGGAGAAATTTTAGGCTGCTTCCTACTTAGATTTATAGAGTTCCATTTTTGGGATTGTTTTCCAATCTCCCAAATCTTAAACTCTAGGTTGCTTTTAATATAGGGTATCTTGAAATAAATAGCATATGGATAGAAATTTCCTGCCATGATTGAATGGTTATTGAGATCCTGTGAATCAGGCTGCACTTTCACAGTCTTAGACTCTAAGTTCTTAAGTTGGTATGAGAATTAACATGGGTTCTTGGAACTAGACAAAATTCTAGCTGAGGGCATGAATGAATGGTAATAATTAGATCCTCCATTACTGTGCTTCTTCTGGCCAATTGCTATTGTTAGGTCTTTGTGACAATATATTTTGCAGACAAAATTATTGTAATACAGATGAAAATTTATCAGCAGATATCAATATCTGTCTCTCTTTATCTTTTATGTCTTTTACTTTTTTCGCATTAGGTATATAGTTTATACATATTTATTTTTAAAAAATTAAGGTATAATTTATCTACAGTAAAATATACCTTTTCAATGCACAGTTCCATGGGTTTTTTACAAGAATATGAAGTCCGTGACCACCACACTCAAAATATACAACCATTTCACCACTGCCCTGCCTCAAAAAAATTCCCTCTTGTCTCTTTGCAGTCAATCCCTCCTCTCACCCTCAGCTTCTGACAATCACTGATTTCAGCAAATCTATTTTTAATACATTTTATTGATTATGCTATTACAGTTGTCCAATTTTTTTCTCCCCTTTATTCCCCTCTGTCCTGCATCCTCTCTCCCACCAGCATTATCTCACCCTCTTAGTTCATGTCCGTGGGTCATACATATGAGTTCTTTGGCTTCTACATTTCCTACATCATTTTAAACCTCCCCCTGTCTATTTTGCACCTACCAATTATGCTTCTTATTCCCTGTACCTTATCTCCCATTCTCCCTCCTCCGCCTCCCCATGATAACCCTTCAGGTGATCTCCATTTCTGTGATTCTGTTTCTGTTCTAGTTTACTTAGTTTTTGTTTTTGTTTTTTAGGTTTAGATGTTGACAGTTGTGAGTTTGTTATCATTTTACTGTTCATAGTTTTAATCATCTTCTTTTTCTTAGATAAGTCCCTTTAACATTTCATATAATAAGGGCTTGGTGTGATGAACTCCTTTAATTTGACCTTATCTGAGAAGCACTTTATCTGCCCTTCCATTCTAAATGACAGCTTTACTGGATAGAGCAATCTTGGATGTAGGTCCTTGCCTTTCATGACTTGTAATACTTCTTTCCAGCCCCTTCTTGCCTGTAAGTTTTCTTTTGTGTAATCAGCTGACAGTCTGATGGGAACTCCTTTGTAGGTAACTCTCTCTTTTTCTCTTGTTGCTTTTAAGATTCTCTCTTTATGTTTAATCTTGGATAACTTAACAATGATGTGCCTTGGTGTGTTCCTCCTTGGGTCCAACTTGTTTGGGACTCTTTGAACTTCTTGGAATTCCTGGAAGTCCATTTCCTTTGCCAGATTGGGAAAGTTCTCCTTTATTATTTTATCAAATAAAATTTCAATTTCTTGCTCTTCCTCTTCTCCTCTTGCACCCTATGATTCAGATGTTGGAACATTTAAAGTTGTCCCAGAGGTTCCTAAGTCTCTCTTCATTTTTTTCAATTCTTGTTTCTTCATTCTGTTCTGGTTGAATGTTTATTTCTTCCTTCTGTTCCAAACTGTTGATTTGAGTCCCAGTTTCTTTCCCTTCACTGTTGGTTCCTTGTACATTTTTCTTTATTTCACTTTTCACAGCCTTCACTTCTTCCTATTTTGCAATCATACTCAACCAATTCTGTGAGCATCCTGATTACCAGTGTTTTGAACTCTGCATCTGATAGGGTGGCTATCTCTTCATCACTTAGTTCTGTTTTTGGAGCTTTGATCTGTTCTTTCATTTGGGCCACTTTTTTTTTTTTTTTTTGTCTCAGCATGCCTGCTATGTTGTAAAGGGCAGAGCCTTAGGTATTCACCAGGGTGGGGCAACCCATGTCACTACCAGGAGAGGGAACAATGCTGCTTGCTCAGCTCTCACTCTGTTTTCAGTCACTTCCCCTCCTTACCACAAGCAAATTGAGCCCTTCTGGTGCTGATTCCTGATTGAGTAGGCTTATGTGTATTCTAGGACCCTGTGGGTCTCTCCACTAAATTCTCCTGTGAGGCTGGGACTTTCTCCTGCTGCCTCAACCCCCACAGGTTTTTATAGCCGGAGGTTTTGAGGCTTACTTTTCCCACATTGGAACCCTGGGTTGCATGGTATGTTTTGCTCCCCAGTTGTTCCTCCTGGTTTATCCACATGAGAATAATGGACTGCCCAGTCCACTGCCCACTGCCTCGCCTGTCTGGTCCTCCAGCTGCACCTTGCAGTGCATCCTCTCTGCCCTGGCTCTGCCTGTCGCCACCCCTCCTACTGGTCTAGATGAATGTTTCTTCTTTAACTCCTTTGTTGTTGGATTTCTATACAGTTCCATTTTCTGGAAGTTCTGGTTTTTATTTTTAAATTTTTTGTTGTCCTTCTTTCAGTTGTGTGAGGAGGAAAAGTGTATCTACCTACATCTCCATCTCAGCCAGAAGTCCCAGCATATCTATTTTTGTAAAGGAACCGATCTTTTTACCGCAGGTTGACCTTTATTATGAAATCGTATCACACATCAGATTGAATTATGAATTCAGGGAGGATTTTTCCTAGCTATAAGGAAATATGTGGATCCTACTAACTTCCACATTCAAGGTAATCACTATGGTAATCTTGGGACTTGATTTTTCTGGCCTTTTAGCCTTTGCCCAGGATTCTAAATAATGCCCTATGGGATATCTGCCTGGGAACAGGAGCTAACACTTAGTGAGGGCTAACTGTCTGGCTCTGTGCTAAGTACTTTGCATGTGTTATAGAACTTATTTTATTCTCACAATATCACTTTGACATAGATACTATTAATGATCTTCTCATTTATAGATGAGGAAACAGAGGCACAGAGAAGTGAAGAAACCTGCCCAAGGACAGATAGCCAGTGAACGACGGAGCTGGCAGCAGACCCCAATGTCTCACGCCAGAACCTGGTTCAGCCAGCAATCTGGGTAGGCTTAGTGACATTGTCACTTCAGTAAACACCGAGCTAAGTGTTTTTTTCTTTTTAAATGTATAGCTGCTGTTAAAACTATTTCTAACAGCACACCATCTCAATGTTCTCTTACTTTTCCAAATATAACTTATTACTGTTGTTATTTGAGTCTTCTTTTTATCTTTGAAATAAAGAATTGATACTTTTAACTGAAAGTGAAAGAACCCCTCTATGTCATAGACATATGCACAGAGGTGTATAAAAAACGATATAAACCCTTGCATCATACCTAATGCATAGCATAATAAACCTTTATTGACCTCTCTCTTTAAACAGTTTATTTTGGGTGAACATATATTCTAGAAAAACGTGCCATCCAGTTTTCTTACAACTGCAGCATTCTCTTTCCCCTGAGGAAGAGGAATTTAGTGGTCAGGAGCAAGAAAACATGAGATGCAGGAGCAGGCATCATCCACCCCTGCCCTTCTTGTAAAGCCAGCAAGGCAAAGAGGCACTTACGACCTTACCTCAAATGTACTTGATGGGAGAACAAAGACCCCCACATGAGAAGCCTCTGTAGCTAAAGTCTATAATCAAGATCTTGTCTTATGCTGTCTGCTTTGTAACATCCATGGACTTCAGACGTATCTGTGTATTTCACTGCCATGAAACCAATGCTACTACCAGAACAGATAATGCGAACAGGCAACTCTATACCAGGCACTATTCTAGGAGTAGACTGTGTGTGAACTCATTTATTCCACACAACAAAGCTCTGAATGTATTCTCTTTCTTATCTCCATTTTATGAACAAGAAATCTGAGGCACAGGATAAGTGACTTGCTCAAGGTCATACAGACAGGAAGTAGAAGAGTCAGTGCCCAGTGGGGACTCAGAGGTCTAGCCATACAATTCTGCTCTAATTTTTTTCAGATCCTTGATTTGGCAGTAATGGAAAGCCTTTATTCTACAAAGGATGCCTAGTTCTGTCCCTTCAATAAATGTGTGCACAGCTGAAAAAGTGATTCTTCGTTGCCTTAAATACAACCTATCTGACCCCTAGAAATAAAGACCTTCAGCTCACCTACATAATTCAAAACCAAACTCTTGAATACAAAAGCAAACCACTGTCTTTCTGGTAAGAGTTTTCTTAGTTTATTGAGCTACTTGGAAGAAATTCAAAATATAGACATAAAAATAGCCATGGTCAACCAGCTTTATAAAGAGATTTTCCTGGACAAAGCCAGCCAGTGCCCAGCCTCCCTTGAGCCCTAAACTGTGCAGACCTCCACCCCCCACATTCACCTCAAACCAAGTGTTTCCTTACGGGAATGCAGTGGTGGGGAGGAAGGTCAAAAACGGATGAATTTCCATCAGGCTGCCTTTTTGTAAAAGCATGCCAATGTTTCCGAGAAATATTTGGGATGGTAAAGTAAAGTTCTGCCAATTTGGTGTCATGATTCTTGCTTTATTTTCTATCTTATTTTTAAGATGATTGATTAAATGGACTCTAGGTGTTTGGCAGAAACAGCTTTTCTACTCAAGACCCCTTTGTGTTTCTCAGACTGAGAGCAGATTCTTTCACAAGAACATCAAACCTCTAAGCTGGAAAACACCTCAGTGGCCATCGGCTCATTTGCCCATGCAGCCTTATCCCTGGGTAAATGCTGTCTGGAGTGTCACATGGTGCATCTCACCCATAGCTCACCTTCTCCAGCGTGTCATTCACAGCATCTGCCGTCTGTATTTTGGCAACATTTACAATGGCACTGCAAAGATGAAAAGAAACTTCATAGAGGACCTGAAAACTTCCCCACTGAAGAGGTTAAATGATTTATATAGAGGGTGGTCTACTTGGTTTTTAAGATTTCACTCTGTGTGGCTTCATGTAAAAGATGAAGAATCCTGCCTCTGTGTGCCCACATGCTACCACAAGTTTGTAGGCCAACTTCTTATTACCATTGCTTTTAAACTCTTCATCAAAGTATAGTATGTATGCATACAACTGCACATATTATCAGTGTATAGCTTGGTGAAGATTCACAAAAATAAAACACTAGTCTAACAGCTGCCCCTACGGATAACCACTACCCTAACTTATAGATTAGTTTTGATGGGCTTTGAACTTCATAACATGAATCATATGGCATGCACTTTATTGTCTCTGGCATCTTTTCTGAGGTCAAGTTATCTTGTAAAAGAGTTTCAATCAGGGTGAGCCAGCAGTAGCTTCTTGAAGAAAACTCTGCACTTGGCATTTTTTTTTTTCTGGATGGTTTGTGTTGGATGGTACAAGTTAATAGGTCACAGACATAGATTGATAATGCCTAGAAACTTATTTTCCAGGTACATTTTTCAAAAGATATTCTCCAAGAAAATGGAAGGGGAGATGCTTGTCTATGCACATGAGGCACTTGCATCATGCGCGCATGCTCATGAAGCAGATGCCAATGGCAGAGGTGAATTTATGGGGGAGCCAAGGAGGCCCCAGCTGCTCCTGCACGGGCTTCTTCCACAGCCCTGGGAGGGGCCCTAGCCACTTCGTGTTGGTGATTTTTTATTGTTTTTCTTTCAAGTGGCACTCAAATTCTAAAAGCTTTGGGTCCCACCTACTTATATCTATACCTGGTAAACAGGAAGCAAGAGAAAGGGAGAGATTTTCTTGCTGTTCAAGTTCTGTAGTAGTCCAATACTCATCTTTTAACAACTACTGGGAAAAATTGATTGTTTTTTCTTTAAAGAGGGTGCCAATCACCACTTTATTACTTTCTAGGCAACTCCCCTTTTGGCATTGTTGAGCTGGTGTTGGAATGAACAGTAAGCCCTCTTTTTCTGAGGTGCAGAGAAATAGGACTTGTCCACCAGTGGTCAACTAGTAAGTCATTTCTACGCTATGACTTTAGGTCCTGAGCCCCTGGCCCAGGCGTGTGAAGTATCACAACACACAGGGCTTATGCTTAAGGCAGGTTTTAGTAACAGAATAAACTTTCGAAATAACCAGCTTGCAGTTCAACAACAGCCCGCTATCATCGACAGAGTGCTCTTCTAGCAGCTGTCCTCGATGCCAGGTCACAAGAGAGGAATATGTGACCTTCTCTTGAGGACTCACAGCCTCACTTCCCTTACGTGATGGCTATTTTCTGGTATCAGGAGAAACAAAAACTTAGGCCAAAAGGGGCTGATGAGTATTTTATTTTAATGCAGAAAAGATCCTCAAACAATTTCCTTCACAAAAATCAGAAAGAAAGCTTTAAAAGTGATCCAAAAATATTTTACATGAAATAACCAAAGAAAGTCCATAGTACATTTCACTCTGAATTCTCTTGCTTAGACTGTTGCCATTTTAACTCTTATGGAGGTACCTTGGCCATCCTCTAATTGACTCCTTTTCAAATACTCATTGACTCACCTATGGAAACCATCTGAAAAAGTCTCTGAAGTTGCCCCTCATTACTCTACTTGGAAGAGTCAGTTCCGTACATTTATTTCTTTTCTGAACATGCTAATTTTCCTTGACTAAAGCATAGAGTGATCGAGCCCTTTTGCATGTCCAATCCAGCCCAGCTTTCTGCTTAATTCTGGGAATAGCGTTGTGTGTCAAGTTTATGGTGGAAAGAATAGGGAGGAACCAGCCTCAGTGTATATAAGCCTTCCGGCTTTGTCAAATACAGTAGCCATTAGTAATTTCTAAATAATTGAGTGATGAATTTAAAACAAGAACAAAAACAGCATTTATTTTCAATTCAGGAGATTTGCTTCAGCAGAAAGCATACTATGAAAATAGGGCAGCCTAGGGACAATATTTTAAAGGCTAATGTGAAAATAGGATAAAGGGACTCTGTCAGATTTGAATGCAGTTAGGATTGTGTCATTTAAGTACAAGACAGCTGGGCTGGACTCAGAGAGAGGTGGAATGGGTGGGGTTAGTGATGGAGGCCCAAAAAGGGTGCTCCAGAAAGTCTTTCACCCGAGTGTGCCTTTCACCTCCATTCTGCGTCACCACTGATCTTGACCCCCACCCCACTCCACCCTGCCTTACCCCACCTTACCCCGCCTTACCCCACCCTACCTCATCTCAATGGCTGCCTCTAACCCTGCTTAGCAAAAGCCTAGGAGCCCTTGGTTTGTCCTAAAATACAGGGAGGCCTCTGACTTCTGAAAGAAGAGTCAGTCAAAACCACTCAAGGTAATGAGGGGGTAGAAATTAAGTAGGCCCGAACCTTGTTTTCTCTAATCCTGTTTTTCTGGTATGTCTCTCCAAGATGCCAATTTCTTGTTTTTTGGAAATCCGCATTCCTCCAGCTTTCACTGCAAACAAATAAGCATCAACATTGGAGTCCTGGTTAGAACAGCAAGGAGATCATGCTTTGTTATTCAAAGTATGCATTTAGATTTGAAAAGAATTTTAGAACTTATTTTTTAAAGATTTAAACTTTTATCGAAAACAACCCAATATAAAAAGTTACCCTGAAACCACAGTAAGGTAGGGGAAAATATGTTTTGTGCAAACAAGGTGGGGAGGGGAAGAAGTGTTGAGGTCTGCTTGTTTATGTTCAGAGAGGGGGAACTGAGGTTCAAAAGGCAGCAGGTTACATCTTCGATTTGGGGAGATGAATAACAACATACTCCCTTAGGCATTTCACAGGAAAACATTTTTTCTTGTTATCAAACCAATTACATTCTTCATGATAGCAACTGACAATTACAGCGTGACCCTCCTGTTTTCCCACAAGATTAAAGTTTGTGCAAGAGTTGCATTTTTTTTTTCAACCAAAGCTTTCAAAAAGCCACATTCTGAGAATGAGCCAAAAGTCAGGGCAGTGGTGATAACATGCATTTAATTCAACAGAGGTTCTTCTGATCCCACTCGATACCCACCTTCCATTTCAGACCCAAACCTCGGATGCTAGCCAAGCTCAGATATTATAATGAGTAATTAAACTGCATTAATAATACTGCCATTCAGAAGATCAATTAGTGTTAATTAGGCTACAGATGACCTAACAGCAATTCAAGTGTTTAACAATGTCAGATGAAATCAACTTTTAAAAAGGAACAACCCATTTCAAATTGCAAGTCAAAGCAAATACTTTTTTCTGTTCCCAGGAAATTTGCACATCTAAAATCTGACAAGCTCAAATGAGAAAAAGCTAAATGGACATTGATTTGTTTGAACATGTTAATTCCTTTTATGGGAATGTCAAATGGACAGTTTTCTAAAACTAGCTTCAATAATGTAAAAAAAAAAAAAAAACAAAACCAACAACCAATTCTGTTTCACCATGTCCAATGAACTGACTTAGTAAGTGTTCTTTTAAAATTATTATTTAATTTATTGGTTTGATTTTTTTTTTTTTTAAGAGAGGGGGAAGGGAGGGAGAAAGAGAGAGAGAGAAACATCAATTGGTTGCCTCTCGTATGCACCCCAGCTGGACACCAAACCTGCAACCCAGGCATGTGCCCTGACCAGGAATTAAACCTATGACCTCTCACTTTGCGAGACGACACCCAACCAACTGAGCCACCCCATCAGGGCTTTATTGGTTTGACTTTAATACCCGCATAACACACACAATTGAAAAAGCATGAAAAGGTCTGCAGTCTCCTTCCCACCACTGTTTCCCAGCCCACTGGTCCATCTCCTTAGACACTGCTAATGTTCAAGTTTCCTATGCATTCATACACAGATATTCTGTATGTCTACCTACATATTATTATTTTTTATTTTTAAAATATTATTTTTTTTCAAAAGATCTTGTTTATTTATTTTTAGAGAGAGGCAGGGACTGAACCTGCAACCCAGGCCATGTGCCCTGACTGGGAATCAAACCAGAGACCTTTTGCTTATGGGATGACACCCAACAAACTGAGCCACGCTGGTCAGGACTCTTCTAGAACTTTTATTATTTCATTTTGCATAATCAATCTTTGATCATATATACATATATAAAATCCATACACATAGATTATATATAATCCATATCCATATAATGATCAAAGATTGATTATGCAAAATGATATATACAAATCCTTTATAAATATAGATTGTATTTTGTGTAAGTGATTTGACGGTATGATAGATATTTTCTAGGATGTATTTTGTGTAAGTCATTTGAAGGCATGATAGATTTTTTTTAGATAATCCCAGTAAATTAAAAATCCATCTTGGATATATTAATTTGAAATGCCATTTTTATCACAAACTAAGTTCTCACATATATGTAAATGTGTATATATGCATATTACATGTGTGTATGCATATGCATGCACATATATCTATATCTATATTTGTGTCTATTTCTGGACTTCTGTTCCATTAATCTCTCTATCCATTTATATGCCATTATGACTCTATAAAAATTATTGTAATATATTTTAATACTTGACAGTTAGTCCTCCTTTGCAACATTTTCCTTGCAGAATTTTACTAGCTATTCTTATTTACTTTTCCATATGAACTTTAGAATCAGTTTGTTAATTTCCTATAAAAATCTTACTGATAATATTTTTTAAAAACTTGCTTTGAATTTATAGATTTTTTTAAAAAGGAAAACTTTG
>PVKU01014461.1:0-22984 GCA_004027475.1 Anoura caudifer | reverse complement strand
TCCTCCCATCTCTGTTGGTTCCCCATGTGTTTTTCTTCATTTCACTTATTGTAGCCTTTCTTTTTTTCATTTAATTTGTGAGCAAAACCAACCAATTCTGTGAGCATCCTGATCACCAGGGCTTTGAATTGTGCATCTGATAGGCTGGCTATCTCTTCTTCGCTTAGATAAATTGGCTCTGGGGCTTTGATTTGTTCTCCGGTTTGAGCCATTTTTATTTCTGGGGTTTTTTTGGTCTAGTCGTGGCTGTTACATAGTGAGGGGTGGAGCCTTAGGTGTTCCCCAGGGCAGTACAGCCCAGTTGCTTGGTAGTGACGCTGTATGTGGGGGTGGGGTCTGAGAGGAGACAATGGCGCTTGCTCTGCTCACTCTCAGATTCCAGTCCCTTCCACTGCTTCCCCTTTGCCTGGATTATCTGCGCGTGAATGTGGGACCACCCTGTCAGCCAGCCGCCTTGTTCGGCCTCACTGGGTCGGCACAGTTGCCACCCCATGCCCGGGGCCTCCAGTCGCCTCTGCACCTGGGATCTGCCAGTCGCTGCTGCCTGAGTGCCCGGTCTGCACCTCTACTTTTTCCTGCCACAACTCAGCCCCTCTTACCGGTCTGGATGAATCGTTGTGGACTTCCAAACAGTTCAATTTTCTGAGTTCTGGTTGTTTTCTTGTTTCTAAATCTTTGTTGTCCTTAATTTTGGTTGTGAGAGGAGGCACAGTGTGTCTGCCTATGCCTCTATCTTGGCCGGAAGCCTGTTACTTCACTTTGTTCATTAAATTCCACATATGAGTAAAATTGTATGCTATTTGTCTCTCTCTGACTGACTTATTTCACTAAACATAATACTCTCCAAGATATCCATATTACTTTTAACTTATGAAATATTTCAAATGTATTATTGAAGTACAGAAATAATACAAGTACTCTACCCAATACTTTTTTATGTTTACTTCAGATCTCTCTCTTAAAGAAATAAGCTTTGCAGATGCAGCCAGGTCAAACCTCTCCCTATATCCTTCTCTTCTCAGAAGTAACTACAGATTTTTGAGTATGTAGTTTTGTTCTTTATCCAAAAATTATATATTTATTATTTATAATATACTCATAATAAAAATATATTATTTTGTAATTTGAAAAATACACACACATACACATAGACACATATGGCATCATTCTAAATATATTTTCTTCCAATTTGTTTTTTTTTTCACTCAAATGCTAGGACTTTCAAACTTCTATGTTCTTGCTGGTTTGTTGTTCTGTTGTTGATTTTATGCCTGTCTTGCTGTGCAGCTAATACTTCAACCATAACATTGAGTTGGTGTGGTGATAGAAGACAATTTGTGTGGTGATAGAAGACAGATTTCTGTAGTGTTCTTGACATTAAAAGATCATTTCTACTATTTCAACATTATATACAATATTTTTCATAGGTTTGGTACATAATATTTAGCTGGTTGAGAAAATTGCATTTTGCTCCACATTGCTAAGGGTTTTATATTGAATAAATACTACTTTCAAAATGCTTTTGTTATATCTACTGAAACAGAGTCTAACATGTTTCCTTTTTGAACAATAAAATGATCCACTTCCATTATCCCTGCCATAGTTGATCAAATTCAAATACATGTATTAACTCTTTTTTTATATTGCAAATATTACAAATAAAATGACCTCAAAAGACTATCTTAACTAGGAATTCACCACATAACTTTGTTTCTGTCGATGATGAACCGTGTATCGAACAGTGGCCCCATAACAGTATAATGGAGCTGAAAAATTCTTCTTACCTGTTGACAGCATAGCTCTCCTAAGCACAATGCTTTATTCATGTGTTTGTGATGATGCTGGTATAAACAAACCTGCTGTATGGCCAGTCTTACAAAAGTGTAGCAGTTACAATTAGATATAGTACATAATACTTGATAATAATAATACTAATAGGTGACTATATAATTGCCTTATGTGCTTACTATATCATATTTTATAATAATTTTAAAGTATACTCTGCCACTTACAAAAAAATTGCTGTTAAAGAATATGCCATGTAATGGCAGGTGCAGCCTCGTACATCTCATGTAGCTTCTCTTTTTTTAAATTTCGTTTTTCAATTACATTTGACATTTAATATTATTCTGTATTAGTTTTAGGTGTACAGCATAGTGGTAGGATACTCATATACTCTACAAAGTGTTCCCCCTCTCCGATATTTCCAGTGCCTGCCTGGTCCCATACATAATTATTACAATATTATTGACTATATTCCTATACTGTAATTTATATCCTTGTGGCAATTTAGAAACTTCTTAATTCCTTCACCTTTTTCACCCAGTTCTCCAAACCCCATCCCCACAGGTAATCAACAGTCTGTTTTCTGTGTTTGTTTATTTTGTTCTTTAGATTCCACATATAGTAAAATCATATGGTATTTGTCTTTCTCTGACTTGCTAATTTCACTTCACATAATACCCGCTAGGTCCATCCATGCTGTCACAAAAGATAAGTATGCACTTTTTTTTGCACAGAGGAAATTTTACTAGGTGGCATAAGAGTCCAAGAAAAGATAAAAGGGGAGTGAATACAAATAATCTAAATAAGATACAAAGTAAAAAACTTGGGGACCAAAAAACTGGGGTGAGCATCATCCAGACCTGGTACAGAATGGTTGCCATGCAGACTTTCTCTTAGTTCATAATGTGGTGCTGCCTCCATCTTCATCCGTTTTTTCATTATGCAGAACAGGTTTGATTTCATATTTCTTTTTTTTTATTTTAATTATTGCTTCTGTACACTTTTCAGTCTTTTACGCCCAACCCAGGCCACCGTCCTAGCCCTCTCATTTCCACCCCCCACCTACATTTTGTCCATGTGTCCTTTATACTTCTTCCTGTAAACTCTTCCCCTTTTCCCCCTGAAATTTCCTCTCCTCTCCCCTCTGGTGACTGTCAGCCTGTTCTCAATTTCAGTGTCTTTGGTTATATTATGCTTGCTTGTTTGTTCTGTTCATTAGGTTCCTGTTAAAGGTGAGATCATATGGTATTTGTCTTTCACCTCCTGGCTTATTTCGCTTAGCATAATGCTCTCCAGTTCTTTCCATGCTGATGCAAAGGGTAGGAGCTCCTTCTTTCTTTCTGCCACATAGAATTCCATTGCGTAAATGTACCATAGATTTTTGACCCATTCATTCACTAATGGGAACCTAGGTTGCTTCCAACACTTGGCTATTGTAAATTGTGCTGCTATGAACATTGGGGTGCATAGGTTCTTTGAATTGGTGTTTCAGGATTCTTAGGATATAATCCTAGCAGTGGAATTGCTGGGTCAAAAGGTAGATCCATTTTTAGTTTTCTTAGAAAATTCCATACTTTTTTCCATAGTGGTTTTACCACTCTGCAATCCCACAACAGTGCACTAGGGTCTCTTTCCTCCACAACCTCTCCAACACTTGTAGTTTGTTGCTTTGTTTATGATAGCCATTCTGACTGGTGTGAAGTGGTATCTCATTGTGGTTTTAATTTGCATCTCTCTGATAGCTAGCAATACTGAGCATCTTTTCATGTGTCTCTGGATCCTCTGTATGTCCTCCTTGGAGAAGTGTCTGCTCAAGTCCTTCACCCATTTTTTAATTGGGTTGCTTGTATTCTTAGAGTGGAGTCGTGTAAGTTCTTTACATATTTTGGAGATTAAACCCCTTTCTGAGGTATCACTGAAAAATATGTTCTCCCATACAGTCGGTTCTCTTTTTATTTTAATACTGTTTTCTTTAGCTGTGCAGAAGCTTTTTATTTTGATGAAATCCCATTTGTTTATTCTTTCCTTTATGTCCCTTGCTCTATGGGACATATCAGTAAAAATATTGCTGCATGAAATATCTGAGATTTTCCTGCCTATGTTTTCCTCTAGGACTTTAATGGTGTCATGGCTTATATTTAAATCTTTTATCCATCTTGAATTTATTTTTGAGTATGGTGTAAGTTGGTGCTTGAGTTTCATTTCTTTGCATGTAGCTGTCCAGCTCTCCCAACACCACCTGTTGAAGAGGCTAATTTTTACTCCATTTTATGTTGCTGCCCCCTTTCTTAAATATTAATTTTCTGTGGAAACTTGGGTTTATTTCTGGGCTCTCTGTTCTGTTCCACTGGCCCATGCACCTATTTTTATGTCAGTACCAGGCTGTTTTGATTACAGTGGCCAAGTAATACAGTTTGGTATCAGGTACTGTGATCCCTCCTACTTTGCTCTTCTTTCCCAAAATTGAAGCAGCTATCCAGGGACATTTATGGTTCCATATAAATTTTTGAGTGTTTGTTCTATGTCTGTGAAATATGCCATTGGTACTTTAATAGGTATTGCATTGAATCTGTAAATTGCTGTGGGTAGTATGGATATTTTGATGATGTTAATTCTTCCAATCCACAAACACAGTATATGTTTCCATTTGTTTGTGTCTTCCTTGATTTCTTTCTTCAATGTTGTGTAGTTTTCTGCACGCAGGTCTTTTACCTCCTTGGTTAGGTTTATTCCTAGGTATTTTATTTTTCTTTTTGCTATATCGAATGGGATTTTTTTCTGATTTCTGCTTCTGCTGTTTCATTGTGGATATGCCTTTGATTTCTAGATATTGACTTTGTATCTACTGTTTGGCCAGATTCATTTATTTGGTTGAGCAGCTTTTTGGCCAAGTCTATAGGATTTTCAAGGTACACTGTCATGTCATCTGCAAACAGTGATAGCTTTATTTCCTCCTTTCTGATTTGGATGCTTTTTATTTCCTTTGCATGTCTAATTGCTGTGGCTAAAACTTCCAATACTATATTCAATAAAAGTGGTGAAAGTGGGCAACCTTCTCTTGTTCCTGATCTTAGTGGAAAAGATTTTAGTTTCTGTCCGTTGAGTATGTTGTTGGCTGTAGGTCTCTCATATATGGCCTTTATTATGTTGAGGAATTCTCCCTCTACTTCCACTTTGCTGAATGTTTTTATCATAAAAGGGTGCTGTACCTTATCAAATGCTTTTTCTGCATCTGTTGATATGATCATGTGATTTTTGTCTTTGCTTTTGTTTATGTGATGTATTACATTTACTGATTTGCTAATATTGAACCATCCTTGCATCCCTGGAATGAATCCCACTTGGTCATGGTGTATGATCTTTTTAATGTAGTGTTGGATGTGGTTTGCCAATATTTTCTTGAGGATTTTAGCGTGTATGTTCATCAGCTATATGGGCCTGAAGTTTTCTTTCTTTGTTGTGTCTTTATCTGGTTTTGGGATCAGGATGATGCTGGCTTCATAAAAAGATTTTGGGAGTCTTCCTTCATTTTGGATTTTTTGGAATAGTCCATGAAGGATAGGGGTTAGCTCTCCCTTAAATGCTTTGTAGAATTTTCCTGTGAAAACATCTGGTCCAGGGCTTTTGTGTGTTGGGAGGTTTTTGATTACTGCTTCAATTTCATCTGCTGTTATTGGTATGTTCAGGCTTTCTGCTTCTTCTTCACTGAGTTTTGGAAGATTATATTTTTCTAGAAACTTGTCCATTTCACCTAGGTTTTCAAATTTCTTGCCATATAGTTCTTCATAGTAATTTCTTACAATCCTTTGTATTTCTGTGGTGTCAGTTGTAATCTCTCCTCTTTCATTTCTGATTGTGGTTATTTGAGTCTTCTCTCTTTTTTTCTTGATGAGCCTGCTTAAAGGCTTGTTGATTTTGTTTATCATTTCAATGAATCCAGGACCTGGATCCTTAGAATTGTGCTTTTAATCTCTATGTCATTTAATTCTGCTCTGATCTTGGTTATTTCCTTCCTACTACTTGCTCTGGACTATCTTTGTTGTTATTCCTTGAGTTCTTATAGGAGTAGGGTTAGGTTGTTTGTTTGAAATGTTTCTATCTTTTTTAGATAGGCCTGTATTGCCATAAACTTCTCTCTCAGAACTGCCTTCACTGTATCCCATAAGTTTTGGGTTGTTGTGAGTTCATTTTCATTTGTTTCCAGAAACTTTTTGATTTCTTCCCTAATCTCATTCTTGGTCCATTCATTGTTTAGTAGCATGCTATTCAATCTCCATGATTTTTGAGTGTTTTGGGTTTTTCTCCTTGGGGTTGGATTCTAGTTTCAGTCCCTTGTGGTCAGAGAAAATGCTTGGTATGATTTTAATTTTCTTGAAATTGTTGAGGCTGGCTTTGTGTCCTATCATGTGGTCTATCTTTGAAAATGTTCCATGTGCCTTTGAAAAGAATGTGTATTCAGCTTCTTTGGGATGAAGGGCTCTCTCTATATATAAGTTAAGTCCATTTCACCTAGAGTGTTGTTCAATGCCCCAATATCTTTGTTGATATTTTGTTTGTAAGATCTGTCCATTTTTGACAGTGGGGTGTTAAAATCCCATTCTGTAACTGTGTTGCTGTCAATATGTTTCTTGAAGTCCTCTAAGATTTTCTTTATGTATTTGGGTGCTCCTATGTTGGGTGCATATATATTTACAATGTTTATGTGTTCTTGATGGATTCTTCCCTTGAGTATTATGAAGTGACCTTCTGAGTCTCTCTTTATGGCCCTTTTCTTGAAGTCTATTTGGTCTAATATGAGTATTGCTATCCTGTATTTTTTTTTCCTATCCATTTGCTTGGAAAATTTGTTTCCTGGCCTTCACTTTCAGCCTGTGTAGGTCTTTTGTCCTGAGGTGGGTCTCTTGTAGGCAGCATATGTGTGGGTCATGCTTTCTTATCCATTCAGCTATTCTATGCCTTTTGATTGGAGCATTTAATCCATTTATGTTTAAGGTTATTATTGATAGGTACTTATTCATTGCCATTTTCATACCTGTGTTCCTCTCTCTGTCTCTCTTTTTCTTCCTTTCCTTAAAGCAGTCCCTTTAGTATCTGTTGCAGAACTGGTTTGGTAGAGGTGTATTCTTTTAGACTTCTTTTGCCTGGGAAGCTCCTTATTCGGCCTTCTATCTTGATTGAAAGCCTTGCTGGGTAAAGTAGTCTTGGTTGCAAGCCTCTGGTTCTCATTACTTGGAATATTTCTTGCCATTCTCTTCTGGCTTTGAATGTTTCCATTGAGAAGTCAGCTGCTAACCTTATTGGGGCTCCCTTGTATGTTACTTCCTGTTTCACCCTTGCTGCCTTTAAGATTGTCTCTTTGTCTTAGAATTTTGCCATTTTAATTGTGATGTGTCTTGAAGTGGGCCTCTTTGGGTTCTTCTTGACTGGGTCTCTGTGTGTTTCCTGGATTTGTGCATCTTTTTCTGTCATCAAATTAGGGAAGTTTTCCATCATTACTTTTTCATATAGGTTTTTTATCCCTTGCTCTTCTTCTTCTGGTATCCCTATTATATGAATATTATTATGTTTCATATTGTCTTGCATTTCTCTTAATCCCTCTTCATTCTTTTAAAGCCTCTTTTCTTTTTCTTGCCCTTTCTGGGGTTTTTTTTTTTCTACTTTGTCCTCCAACTCGCTGATCCGATCTTTTGCTTCATTGATTCTGCTTTTGATTCCTTCTACTGTGTTCTTCAGCTCAGAAATTGTATTCTTCATTTCCTCTTCGCCCTTGTTGATAGTTTCTATTTCCTTTTTCATGTTAATATAGTTTGCAGTGAGTTCATCGTAGCTTCCCTGTAGTTTCTGGTAGCTTATTGTGAGCTCATGGAGCTTCCTGATGACCATTGCTTTGAACTCAATATCTAATAGTTGAGTTGCTTCTGTTTCATTTAGCATTCTTTCTGGGGCTTCCTCCTTTTCTTTCATTTGGGGATTGTTTCTTTGTCTTCCCATTGTTTGTGAGGCTATTGTTGTCAGCCTCATCTTCTTAAATTCATCTGTTCTGGCTCCCTGGATTTATGGTGTGAACTTCTGTGGTAGAATACCTGTGAGATTCAGTTGTGCAGTCTCCTTTGGGTATCCTGGTGTTCTCAGCTTCCAGTATCTCAGCTGTTGGAATGCCCCCTCTTTTGGTCCAACTCTGGCCATTGCTTTGAAGTCAATATCTGATAGTTGAGTTGCCTCTATTTCATTTTGTGGAGAGCCAAGCAGGATAATGCATGCCAAGGGAGTTGGATGCAGGTGTGAGGTTCAGCACAGCTGCCCCAGGCCACAGAAGACTGCCTGATAGAGTATTGTAAGGAAAGAATGACTTGGCTGCCTGCTATATCGCTGTACCAAGAAGGAGCAGCAAATGTTCTTTAAAAATACAATGTATCTAGCCTTCTGGTTTGTCTTTCTCATGCTCTGCTTCAAAGCTTACTCAATATATACAGCCTGACTTCACCAATAAACAGTTCCCTCCTCTGCATCCCAGAGAAGGGACTCCACCTGACCCTGCTTTGACTCTGTCTCTTTATTTCTCAATCCCCCATGGCCTTCCCTTGGGACCTGACCGATCTAGCCACACTGGTCGTGGCAGGTGGTGTCCAAAAAGGGACCTGAGTATGAAGGAAGAAGAAGTACTCCTTCTTCACTACTCTTCAGCCAGAAGACAAGGGCACACTCCCACGTGACCACATTATAGTAAGTTGGGAGTGAAAAGGATTTATAGCAATCAGGTGTAAAATGGGGCATTCTGGATCCACCAAGGGGCTGCTGTATATACAAATGCTGCACTCTATGTTACTTGCATGGCACACTAAAGTCCCCACCACACAGCTGGAGCAGTTCCTAACCTTTGTACAGTAAATCTGTTCTTGGTTTCCTGAAGAAGGCATGGTACATGAACATATGTGGGCTCAGGTAGGCCTAAAAATTAGAGAGAAATATATAGCAGAAGTGCTCGCGTGCATTCCAATCTTTGCTTATACTTTGTGGACCCTGATTAGGGAAGCTCTAGATCCTGTAAAAGAGGAATGTGGGGTGCGAGAAACAGCAGCTGAAACCCTCACTATTACTGTAGAGGGATCTACTCTTTCGAAGGCAACTGCTCCTGGGATGGAGCCCAGTGATGAGCCGCTGCCGCCAGAGTTTGAACAAGGACTGGAACGGGAAGCTCCTGGGGACCAGCATCAGCAGAGAATGCAAGAGGATGAGTCCCCTAATAATTCTGATAATGAGGACTCAGTAGTAGGATTAGTAAAGCAAATGTCTCAACTATCCTCTCGAGACCGAGCTAAGCTCACTGAAGTACTTTCTCCCACTAACACCTCATCTTCAAAAGCTCCTCCTCCTTATCATAGTTCAGCCACCAGAAACTACTCCCTTATAAAAGGCTTTACTAAAAGCTGTGAATCTAGGAGAGGACATACAGGGATTTATGCTATTTCCTATGTTTGAGATGTCTGGTCTGCAAAATCCTAACAACAGAAAAAGATATCATGAGTTCCTTTCTAAAATTTTAAAAGACTTAAAAGCTGCTTGCAGTATGTATAGGCCAATATCCCCTTTTTCCTTGCTCTTCTTGTTACCATTGGCTCTGAAGCCATGGCATGGAAAGACTGGATTGTAATAGCCAAAGCATGGGGGATTTATTGGGGGAGGGGGATGAGGGGGGATTACTTGATGTGGAAATATGATTGGTATGAAGAAATCTCACAATAGGCAGACAGGAATCAAAATCATAACGTACCTATTACATTCGAAATGCTTACTGGGTCTGGATTATATGAGAATTTGCAGAATCAGCTAGGGTATGCCTTACAAGTTTACCAACAAATTACGGCATGCACCACCAAAGCTTGGCACTGCCTTCCTTCTAAAGGAGAAAAATCTCAAGACCTCACCAAAATCTGACAGGGGCCAGAAGAGCCTTATCAGGATTTTGTTTCCCATCTCCTCCATGCTACTGGATGGTTGATAGGGGGTCCCAGGGTTGGTAATATATTAGTCAAACAGCTACCTTTTGAAAACACAAATTTTGAAAATGCAAATAAGGTCTGTCAAGCTGCCCTAAGGCCATATAAGAAGGGGAGTCTTACTGATTTTATTATAATATGTGCAGATATTGGCCCATCCTATAACCAAGGTATTACTCTTGCAGCCGCTCTCAAAGGAACTTTGGGGACAAAAGGTGCTCGCTTCAACTGCAGAGTGGACTCTTTGCCCATGACTCTCCTCTAAAAATGGGAAAAGGCAATGCAACTGCAGGGCAAAGGGTAAAACCTCTGCTGCCCCAGCCCTTTGCCCTTGTTGCCGTTGGGGTAAGCATTGGGCTAATGAGTGCTGCTCTAAAACTAACACTAATGGTCAGCCCATCAGAGGACCATTGGGAAACTCCTCACGGGGCCCGGCCTGGCCCCAGCAAAGAATAGGGGCCATGATGCAGGAATTTCAATCTTCCAATTGTCCAGAGCTACCTCAGGGAGTGCCAGATTGGACCTCTGTCCCACTGCCCAACATGTACTAACACCTGAGATGGGTCCTCAAGTCATCTCCACAGGGGTTGTTGGGGCATTGCCCTCTAGCACCGTAGGACTTATTTCAGGGTGAAGCTGTCTCACTGCTAAAGGTTTTCAAGTTCTCCCTGGAGTAATAGATGAAAACTATATAGGAGAGTTAAAAGTTATAGCACAGGCCTCTGTCATTATTCAAATATTGCCAGAGACAAGGATAGCACAATTGCTACTCCTCCCTTATAAAGCCATGGCAAAGATTATTACTGATGAACCTAGAGGGAGCAAAGGCTTTGGTTCTTCTGATGCCACCTTTTGGATACAAGCGGTTAAAAAGATGCAGCCTCAAATGAACCTTACCATAGAAGGAAAGTCATTTAAAGGTCTCTTAGATACCTGAGCTGATGTTTCCGTTATTGCTCAAATTGACTGACTGCAGGCATGGCCTCTTCAAGAGGTATCTACTGAATTACAGGGTGTAGGACAAATTCAGACTCCTCTACAAAGCACAAAATTTCTCAAGTGGCAGGATGCTGAAGGACATTCAGGATGGTTCCAACCCTATGTCCTTCCTCCAGTCTCTGTGATTTTATGGGGAAGACATATATTATCTGAAATGTGTGTATATCTATACAGCCCTTCTAAAACTGTAACTAAAATCCTGTTTAATCAAGGATTGTTGCCTCATCTAGGGCTTGGAGTTAACAACTAAGATAAGACAATGCCTATTGAGACAGCCCCTCACCCAAAACACCTGGGACTAGGGATGCAAATTCAGTATTCAAATTTAGGGTAGGGGCCCTGGTAAAATCTCCCCCTCTGGCAACCACGGCTGACCCTATTACCTGGTTGTCAGACACCCCCATGTGGGTGGACCAGTGGCCCTTCACAGGGGAGAAATAATAGCAGCTCAACAATTAGTAGAAGCACAACTAAAAGCCCACCATATTCAGCCTACTATGAATCCTTGGAATACTCCTATATTTGTCATAAAAAAGAAATCAGGAAAGTGGCGATTGTTGCAAGATTTGCACAAGGTCAATGAGGCCATGCAAATTATGGGCCCTTTACAGCCTGGTTTGCCCTCTCCTACAGCAATCCCTTGGGACTGTCATCTTATAATCATTGATTTGCAGGATGCATTTTTTACTATCCTGCTTTCACCTGAAGACTGTCAGTGGTTTGCCTTTTCCGTTCCTTTCATCAATCAACAGGCACCCATGCAGCATTACTGTTGGAGGGTACTACTCCAAGGCATGGCCAACAGTCCAATACTTTGTCAAAAGTCTGTGGCACAAGCCCTCCAACCTATTCATGACAAGCATCCCAAGGCTTATGTTATCCACTATATGGATGATATTTTACTGTCTCATCAAAGTGAGGAGTTACTCCTCTCCTTGTTCCAAGAAATAGTTCCACAACTACAAAAGTGGAGCTTAAAAATAGCCCCAGAAAAGGTGCAGAAACAGCACCAATTTTCCCATCAAGTTATATTATTGAAGGACGACGCATTCATCCCCAAAAGCTACAAATCAGACGAGATTCTCTCAAAAACCTCAACGATTTCCAAAAATTACTAGGTGATATTAATTGGATCTGACCAACATTAAAATTAACTACAGGACAACTCAGTCCACTGTTTAATATAGTTAAAGGGAGCCCTGACCCTTCCTCCCCATGGCACCTTGATGAAACAGCCCTGCAGGCTCTGCAATTAGTAGAGCAAGATATTCAAGACTCTCAGATCACCTGGGTTGATCTGACACAAGAAGTCTGGGTCCTTATCTTACCCACACTTTATCTTCCCACTGGGGCTATTCGGCAAACCCAGAGTGCTCTAGAATGGATCCATGCCTCCCACCTCCCCACAAAATCTTTACTCCCTTACACAGAAGCTGTCTGCTGGTTAATCAGTAAAGGACGATGACAATGCAAACAATTGTTAGGGCTGGAGCCAGATAAAACTGTAGTTCCCTATTCTGCTACTCAACAACTACAGCTGTGGGAAACTGCAGATTATTAGCAAATAGCCCTAGCTGCATATAGATAATCATATAGATAATCATTACACTGCTGATAAACCCCTTCAGTTTTCTCAGAGACATCCCTTTATCTTTCCAAAGATTGTAACTTCGACTCCTACTTCAGGGGCAGCAGTATTATTCACTGATGGGTCAAGTTCAGGAAAAGCTGGGGTTTACACCCCTCAGCAAACTTGGGTTGAAACTATCTCCTATTCATCTGCTCAGCGTGTTGAACTCTATGCTGTCTGTATGGCCTTACTCATTTTGTTGCAGAACCCATCAATATTTATAGTGACAGTCACTATGTTGTCCATAGTGTATGACATATTGAGTCAGCAGTCCTTGGACACATTTTCTCTGAGGAATTGTTCCACCTCTTTACCAAATTACAATCTTTAGTCCACACAAGAGCCTTTCCCTTTTTTATTGAACATATTCGCTCTCATAGTCACTTACCTGGACCCTTAGCAGAGGGTAATCATAATGCTGACCTGTTAGTCTCCACTCTCATGCATACCCCTTTGCCACAAGCCGCAGACATGCATGCCCAATTTCATTTCAATGCCTCAACCCTTCAAAAAATGTTCCTTATCACTAGGAAACAGGCTCGACAAATTGTCAAAAAGTGCCCTCGCTGCCTTGTGCAACTCCCCTCACCTGTTGTTGGGGTCAGTCCTTTTGGACTTTGACCCAACCATCCATGGCAAATGGATGTTACATGAATCCCTGCATTTGGCTGACTGGCATGGGTTCACCTAACCATTGATACCTTTTCTCATTTCACATGGGCTTCCTGTCACACTGGAGAAAGTGTTAAAAATGTCATCTCTCACTATCTCCAGACGTTCTCTGTTATGGGACACCCTACACAGCTCAAAACGATAATGCGCCTGCATATTGCAGCAGGGTGTTTCAACAGTTTTGAACATACTTTCAAATCGCTCATGTCACTGCATCCCTTATAATTCTCAGGGGCAAGACATTGTAGAGCGAGATAACAGATCCCTTAAAATCTATACTGAAAAACAAAAAGGGGGAGACTATACTAATAAACCCCAAAGACATCTAGGACTACCCTTATATACCCTTAATTTTTGAAATTGTGATGAGCAAGGGATTACTCCTGCAGGAAAATACCAGTTATTTCCAGTTACCAAGGATCTATTTTTCGCCAAGCGGAAGGATCTTGCCACAGGCCAATGGCAGGGTCCTGACCCTATATTAACAAGGGGAAGAGGATATGTGCGTTTATTCTCTAGATCTGCATCCCAACCTGTTTGGGTCCCAGAGCGACTGGTCTCCATCTGTGATGGAACCCTACAAGCCTCCACTCCTGAGTAACCTGGAGAGAAAGATGAAATGGTTCAGGATAAGCCCCAGGTGACCCAGGAAGAGGGTGCCAAGGCTGCTGGCCCATAGCACCAGTTGGGCTGAACCCCTGACATGGGGACAACTGAAGAAACTGACCCAGCAAGCACAAGGCTTGGTGAATCAGCAAGCTGCTCCCCGTGATGCCTCTACCCTGTTTGTAGCCATGTTAGCTATCATTGCTACCCAGGTGGGTGTGGGAGTTGCTGATCTTTTTTGGGCTTACCTTCCAGAGTCCCTATTGCTGTTCCCAGCCCCCTGGGAAGGACCCTCGATCCCAGTGTTTGTAAATGACACATGTCTCGTGGGGGGTTCTAACTCTAAACATACTGTGCCACAGTCCTATGCCAATTATTCATATGAGGGATGAGCTAGCAAGCCCCCTTTTTGCTTGTCTCCTGATGTACGCCTGAGGTGTGTTTACCTACAACAGGCATGTAAAACAGCTTATAAGGGGGCGGGCATTGCTAATATAACAGGCCCAAGGGACGTTGTCAAATATATTATGACTCTGTCAAAATGGGGTTTTCCTAACACAACTCAAACTGTGAACGTTTCTCATCCACCGTTTTCTTATTGCCCTAATGGCTCTCAGGTTACATGGAGTGGATTCCCTCCATAGACTGATGGTGCCAGCATCCTGCCTATGATAAATAAGGTTTCTGGAACTGGACTCATACTCTATGACTGGAGCCACCCCTTGGATCCGGTCACCCTAACAGTCGGTACTGGACCCCTGGCAGTTTCATCTCCAATATCCTGACCACAGCAAAGGGATTTTTCCATTTGGCATCTTGGAGCGGTGCTCCACTTCATTAACATGTCTGCAGGAAGTATATCTGATTTGGGGATCCATTGGGCATACGGGTTGCGGGCCTGTGTTCAACCGCCTTATGTTATTGTAGTAGGGAATGTAAATATTACTTTGCAGGACCAAACTGTCTTGGTCCAGTGTCATAATTGCAGTCTTACTAATTGTGTATCTCATTACAATCAAAATAAGGCTTTACTGATTCTGCATCAACCTCCTTTCGTTATGCTTCCTGTAAATCTGACTGGCCCTTGGTATGCTGACACCGGGCTTCAAGCCCTAGAAGAAATGCAAAAGGCTTTAACCTGCACTCAACGAGCCATTGGGCTCATCGTTACAGGAATCATTGCTCTAATAACACTCATAGCCACTGCTAGCACTGCCACAGATGCATTGACGCAAAGTATTCATAACGCTGATTTTGTTAATAATTTAGTTCATAATGTGTCAATAGCATTAGAAGATGAAGAAAACACATATTTAAAGTTAGAGGCTAAACTTAATGCCTTAGAGGCTGTAGTCATTGGCTTAGGAGATAGGGTAGAAGCCTTGACTCTCTGTTCCAAGCTGCAATGCCATCCTCAATACACGTATGTCTGTATAACTCCCGTTCCCTATAATACTTCTGTATGGGACTGGGACAAAGTGAAAAACCATCTAATGGGACTTTGGAGTCATGAAAACATAAGTTTAGACAAAAGCAATTACATTCTGAAATACTGCAAATACAGAATGTGCATCTTTCTGTAATTGACCCTGCTCAAATAGCCGATAATCTGTTACAAGAATTGCAGCGATTTAACCCCTTTAATTTGTTAAAGCATTCCTTCTGGTATCTCATTGGTTTAGGTGGATTATTGCTAATTATGTTCTGTGCTTTTTCTCTAGTCTGCCAAAAACTGCAAGCCCAAATATTCCGTATGAGAGTAAAGCTGCATCAGGTGCAATTAGAAAAAAGAAAAGGGGGAGATGTGGAGAGCCAAGCAGGATAATGCATTGCCAAGGGAGTTGGATGCAGGCCTCGGGTTCAGCACAGCTGCCCCAGGCCACGGAAACCGCCTGACAGATTGTTGTAAGGAAGGAATGACTTGGCTGCCTGCTATATCACTGTACCAAGAAGGAGCAGCAACTGTTCTTAAAAAATACAATGTACCTAGCCTTGAGGTTTGTCTTTCTCACGCTCTGCTTCAAAGCTTACTCAATATATACAGCCTGACTTCACCAATAAACAGTTCCCTCCTCTGCATCCCAGAGAAGGGACTCCACCTGACCCTGCTTTGACTCTGTCTCTTTATTTCTCAATCCCCCATGGCCTTCCCTTGGGACCTGACCCACCTAGCCATGCTGATCGTGGCATCATTTAGCATTCTTCTTGAGGCTTCCTCCTTTCCTTTTATTTGGGAATTGTTTCTTTTTCTTTCCATTGTTTGTGAGACTCTTCTTGTTAGCCTCAGCTTCTTAAATTGATCTGTTCTGGCTCCCTGGGTTTATGGTGTGAACTTCTGTGGTAGAATACCTGTGAGATTCAGTGGTGCAGTCTCCTTGATCTCCCGAGCTCACTGGAATTGGGCTGTCATTTAAGTTCACTCTGTGTTTGTCTTTGGGTTTTGATTGTTGTTGGGTCTTTCTTTGGTGGGTCCTTCCCACCACCTGGTTAAGTGAGGGTCACTCTGTCCATCACCTCTTGTATTTTGCTGTGCTGGTGAGGGCAGGTTGTGTTGAAGCTGGTTCTTCCGTTGTACAAGGTTTTGAGGATTCTCTCTTGCTCTTGTTCAGTTGTTTGTACTGGGTAGTTTCTCTACTATTTAGTTGTATTGCCAGATAGGTCCTGGCTTGAGGTTAGTGTGGCTTCCATTCTCTCCCTCACCTTCTTCTGTTGTTATCTGTTGGTGGTTCCTTTGATGTTGGGTTTCTTCTTCCAGCGAGTATCCTGGTGTTCAAAGCTTGCACCTACTCTTTTTTTCTGATCAGTTCTAGAGAGAAGGCAAAATGGTTTAAGACAGCAAGAGAGCATTCTATAATATTTACAGTAGCAGCCCATAGAGAATTGATAGGAGATCCTTTGGCTATGTATAGTGTTAACTGTGATATTCCACACAACTAGCCACTTTTTAGAAAGGATGGAAAGAAGATGAGACTCTTGTTGGGGAGGGAAGGGTTGTGAGTTGGATCCAGAAAGCAGTGAGGTTGTGGGAGGTCAGATTCTGAGGTAAGATGAGAGTAAATGATAATGAATAGGTGTAGTTTGTGAGAGAATACAGTTAAGCACTGCGGTAATAGAGTTCAGGAAACCGTGAAGTGGGCTAAGATCTGGGAGGGGTGTTGTGAAGTATTTACACTTGTATGGAACAGCTATTATTTATAATAATATTAGAGCCACAATCGTATGACAGAATCTATCTGATCTGGATAACAAGAATAGGAGGTATAGGACCTTGAGTAGTGTGCTAATGGAACACTAATGAAGTGAAGGACAGTAAATTAGTAATACACTATGAAAGAGAGAACAGGAGAAACCCATCAAATGATACAATATAACCAGCCAAGCAAAGAAGACTATACAGAAAGAAGAGGAATACAAAAATACTATTAAAATAAAAGATGCAAGAATGATGGAAAAAATAATATTACAAATATGCAATAACTTGCAGGTTGTCTGTAATCGCAAAGTGAAATTTGTCTCACTGTCACAGCTGTTGGGATGCCCCCTCTTTGGGTCCAACTCTAGCCTTTTCACAGTTCCAGGCTTTTTGTCTCACTTGTGGGTATTTTTTTAAAAAAAGCAGAAGAAGGAAGACAAGGTGAAATTAGAAAGAAAGGAGGAAGGAATAAAACAAGAAAGAAGGAAAGAGAGGGAAAAGGAAGTCAAAGATAAAAAAATAATAAAAATTAAAAAATAAAAAATTACTTAAAAAACAACAACAAAAGAAACCCAAGAGCCTCTTGCTGGTTTCAAACTTGCCAAACCGGTTTTTCTGGTCTTTCTGACTGCAGCAGGCTGAGAACCTATTGGTATGGCTTTTCTCCCTTCCCTGGTGCGGTGCCTTGGGTGTGGGACAGGGTTACCACTGTGAGCACTGTGGGCTAGGATGCGGGCTCACGCTGGCCTGAACTCGGCCAGGCTGCCCGGGTCCCATGGGTTTAGGAGCACACCCTTCTTTCCCAGTGCTATGGGGGTGTGCAGGGCCTTCCGCTCAACCTCGCTCAACCTCGGGATCGCTGCCTGGCTGGGTAGGGAGCTAGCCAGCCGGAGTGGCCGCTGCAGGAGAATTCCCCAAACAGTGTCTCTCTTTTCACTTTTTCTTTTTGAGAAATTCTTCCTAGTCAATCCTGCCACTCCGTACAATGGCCTGGTCTCTGGCACAGCCCAACTGTCCAGCCAGACCTGTGACTATGGGGGTCAGGGCCCATCACTGCGTGACTCTTAACTCTCCCCAACCAGCGTTCACAGACTCCATGGGTGTTCACAGCCCCTGTGTGTTTGCCACTTAGTCCTTATTCCCCTCTCTGCAACTTCAAGCAACCAGGTCTCTCCTGGTGCTGCTCAAACCTTGTTTGGCTGGGTAGGGAATGGTTGACCCTGCTTTCTCATTGGACCCTGTGGGCAGAGGGTCTACCGCTGCAGCCACCCTGGTCCCCACACTTTAGGTCCCTGGGACCTTATTATCCTGAAGCGGTCTCCTTACCGTCTGGTTTTTCAGTGTCTGCTACAATTTTTGGTCTCTTATTTTCATATACAGTGGGGTACTGTTGGCTGTTTGCTCTGTTCCTCCGTAGATCTGCTAGGTTTTTCTCCCATGTGTAGGGTGAAATGGAATCCGCTCCCTCCTACCACACTGCCATCTTCCTCCTCCACATTTCATTATTTTTTATGGCTGAGTAGCACTCCATTGACATGTACCACAGCTTATTTATCCACTCATCTATTGATGAGCACTTGGGTTGCTTCCAGATCTTGGCTATTGCAAATAACACAGCAATGAACATAGGGGTTCGTTTTGAATTAATGTTTTGGGTTTCTTTAGATATGTTACCAGTAGTGAATCACTGGGAATTAATGCAGTTTTCATTTTTTAGTTTTTTCAGGATCTCCCTATATTGTTTTTCCTAAAGGTTTCACAAATCTGCATAACCATGAAAAGTGCACGAAAATTCTCATTTCTCCACATTCTCACTAGCACTTGTTTGCAGGTTTATTGATGATAGTAAATTTAACAAGAGTGAGGTGATAGTTCATTATGGTTTTAATAAGCATATCTTTGTTGATTGGTGACATTGAGCATTTTTTCATATGTCTATTGGCCATTTGCCTGTCCTCCTTGGAGAAGTATCTATTCAGGTCCTCTGCCCATTTTTTAATTGGATTGCTTGGTTTTTCACTGTTGAGGTCTGTGGGTACTTTATACATTTTCAATATTAATTCCTTATCAGATGTATCATTAGCAAATATCTTCTCCCATTCAGAAGGATGTTTTTGGTTTGTTTTGCTTTTGTCAATGGTTTTCTTTGCTGCACAGAAATATTTTAGTTTGATGTAGTCCCCTTTATTAACATTTCTTTCATTTCCCTTGCACTAGGTGATATATCAAAAAAAAGTATTGTTAAGAGAAATGTCAGATGTAAAACCTATCTTTTCTTCTAGAAGTTTTATGATTTTTAGACTTGTATTTAAGTCTTTAATTCATTTTGAGTTTATTCTTGCGTGTCATGTCAGAAGGTGCTCCAGTTTTAATTTTTTGTGCATCTGTTTAATTTTCCCATTTGTTGAATAGACTGCCTTTGCCCCATTGCATATTTTTGCCTGTTTTGCCAAACATTAACTGACAATAGAGTAATAAGTTTACTTCTGGGTTCTCTATTCTGTTCCATTCATCTATATGTCTGTTTTTATGCTAGTACAGTCTATTTTGATTACTGTGGCCTTGTAGTAGTTTGACATGAGGTAGCTCGATGCCTCCAACTTTGGGCTTCTCTTTTAAGATTACTATGTCTGTTTGGGGTCTTTTGTGGTTCCAAATAAATTTTTGGATTATTTGTATAACTTCCATGAAATAAATCATTGTCATTTTGATTACACTGAAACTATAGATTGCTTTGGGTATGGATATTTTAATGATGTTAATTCTTCCTGTCCATGAGCATGGCATATGCTTTCATTTATTTATATCTTCAATTTCTTTCTTCAATATCATAATTTGTTGAGTACACGTCTTTTATCTCATTTAAATTTTTTCCATTTTTTCATTTAAATTTATATCTGTTTTTTTATGCAATTATAAAAGATTTTGTTAGTTTCCTTTCTGATAGTTCATTACTAGTGTGTAAAATACAACTGATTTCTGAATATTTATTTTGCATCCTACCGCTTTACTGAATTTATTAGTTCTATCAGGTTGTTTGTTTGCTTGTTTGTTTGTTTTTGTGGAGCCTTCAGGGCTTTTTATGTACAGTATCATGTCATCTTCAAAAATGACAGCTTTACTTCTTTTTTTCCAATTTGGATGCCTTCTGTTTCTACTTCTTGTCTGATGGCTGTGGCTAGGACTTTCAGTACTATGTTGAATAATAGTGATCAAAGTGGACATCCCTGCCTTGTTCCTGATTTAAGGAAAATTTTTGTTTTTTACCCATTAAGTATGATGTTGACTGTGAGTTTATCAAATGCTTTTACTGAATCTATTGGCATAATCCTATGATTTCTATTCTTCATTTCGTTTAGGTCGTATATCACATTAATTGATATGTGTATATTGTACCAATCTTGCATCCCCAGATTGAATCCCACTTGATTATGCTGTATGATCTTTTTAATGTATGGTTGAATATGTTTTGCTAATATTTTGTTGAGTATTTTTGCATCTATGTTCATCAGGGATGTTGGCCTATAATTTTCTTTCTTTGTAGTGTCTTCAACTGGTTTTGGAACTAGGTTAATTCTGGCTTTGTAAATAAAGTTTAGGAGTCTCCCATCCTCTTGAATTTTTAGGGGTATTTTGAGAAGGATAGATGTTGATTCTGTTTTTTAAGTGTATTTTATTGATTACACTATTACAATTTTCCTATTTATTTTCTCCCCTTTATCATCCCTAAACCCTGTACTCTCCATGCCCTCCAGCATTTCCCCCCCTTAGTCCGTGTCCATAGGTTGTACATATAAGTTCTTTGGCTTCCTTATCTCCTATACTATTCTTAACTTCCCCCCATCTATTTCATGCCTACCAATTATGCTTCTTATTCCCTGCACCTTTCCCCCATAATTCTTCCACCCTAGCTCCCCACTGATAATCCTCCATGTGATCTCCATTTCTCTGGTTCTGTTCCTGTTCTAGATATTTGCTTAGGGTTTTGTGTGTGTGTGTGTGTGTGTGTGTGTGTGTGTGTGTGTGTTTTAGTTTTTTTAGGTTCAGTTATTGATAGTTATGAGTTTGTTATTTTACTGTTCATAGTTTTTGATCTTCTATTTCTTAGATAAGTCCTTTTCATACAATAAGGGCTTAGTGATGATGAACTCTAACTTGACCTTATCTGGGAAGCACTTTATCTGCCCTTCCATTCTAAATGATAGCTTTGCTGGATAGAGTAATCTTGGATGTAGGTCCTTGCCTTTCATGACTTCAAATACTTCTTTCCAGCCTCTTCTTACCTGTAAGGTTTCTTTTGAGAAATCAGCTGATAGTCTTACGGACACTGCTTTGTAGGCAACTCTCTCCTTTCCTCTTGCTGCTTTTAAGATTCCCTCTTTGTTAATCTTAGGTAATGTAATGATGATGTGCCTTGGTGTGTTCTTCCTTGGGTCCAATTTCTTCAGGGCTCTCCAAGCTTCCTGGACATCCTGGAAGTCTATTTCCTTCACCAGATTGGGGAAGTTTTCCTTCATTATTTGTTCAAGTAAGTTTTCAATTTCTCACTCTTGTTCTCTTTCTGGCAGCCTTATGATTCAGATATTGGAGCATTTAAAGTGGTCCCATGGGTTCCTAAGCTTCTGCTCATTTTTTTTTTTGAATTCTTATTTTTCCATTCTGTTCTGATTGGATGTCTATTTCTTCCTTTTCTTCCATATAATTGACTGTGTCCCAATTTTCTTCCCTTTGCTGTTGGTTCCCTGTATATTTTGTTTTATTTCATTTTGTGTAGCCTTCATTTCTTCCTTCATTTTGCAACTGAGCTCAATTTATTCTGTGAGCATCCTGATTACCAGTGTTTCCAACTCTGCATCTACCTCCTTGTTGCCTAGCTCGTTTTTCTGGAGTTTTGATCTTTTTTCTCATTTGATCCATATTTTTTTGTCTCAGTGCACCTATTAAGTTGTAAAGGGGTGGAGTCTTAGCTCTTCACCAGGACAGGACAACCATTGTTGTGTTGTGGTGTTGTCTGCTGGGAGGGGTCAGAGAGGCATAACATTGCCACATGCTCACTCTGCTTTACCCTCACTTTCCAATGAACTCTCCTGTGAGACTGGGAGTTTCTACCACCTTCCCAACCCCTGCAGTATTTTACAGCTAGAAAATTTTAGTCTTTAGTCTTCTTTTCAGCCAGCCCTATCTCACCTGCACAGTTTGCCATCTTTCCTATGTCTTCTCTACTCTGCTGCCTGTCTCCACCCCTCCTACCAGTCTGGAGGAATGTTTCTTTATCCCCTTGGTTGTCAGAATTCCATGCAGTTTGGTTTTCTGTCACTTCTGTTTGATTATTGTTTTTAAATTGGTTGCTCTCCTTCTGGTAGTGCAAGGAGGGGAAACATTTTTACTTATGCCTCCCTCTTGGCCAGAACTCCTAAGTGTTAATTTTGTTTTGAGTGTTTGGTAAAATTTTCCTGTGAAGCCATTTGGTCCAGGAGTTTTGTTTATTGGGAGTTTTATTATTACTACTTCAATCTCATTTATTGTGATGTCTGTTCAGGTTTTCTGTTTCTTCTTGGTTGAATGTTAGAAGACTGTATATGTCTATGAATTTATCCATTTCACCTAGATTTTCCAATTTGTTTCCAATTTATTTCCACTTTACGTAATTGTTCATAGTATTTTCCTACAATCCGTTCTATTTATATGAAGTCTGTTGTTATTTCTTCTCTTTCATTTCTGATTTTATATGTTTGAGACATCTCTCCCATTTATCTGATAATTCTTGTTAAGGTTATATTAATCTTGTTTATCTTTTCAAACAATCAGTTCTTAGTTTCAAAACTCTATTTTGTTTATTTCCATTTTGCTCCTTTTATCACTTTCTTTCTTCTAATCACTTTATTTTTCATTCTATTTCTAGTTCTTTTAAGTGTAAGGTTATGTTGTTTATCTGGGAGTTTTCTTGTTTCTTGAGGTAGACCTACATTGCTATGAAATTCCTTCTTAAGTTTGTTTTCACTGTGATCCATAGATTTTGTGGTTTAGTGTTTTGATTTTCATTTGTTTCAAGGTATCTTTCGAACTTTTCCTTGATCTCATTGTTAACTCACTCATTGTTTA